>JANFPS010000080.1:0-48709 GCA_024703675.1 Drosophila nebulosa | reverse complement strand
CTTTCCCAAATTTTGGGGGACATTTAAAAAGCAATGTTTCAGATAGTAGCCATCCATTTATTACATTTTCTTTCAACCCTAAAAAACTAAATTTTAACCTACTTTTGAGAAAATCGTAATTTTGAAAAATTCAGTTTTCTCAACTTTTCCTGTTTAAAATTTGCCAAATTGGGAGATTTAAAAAAGCAATGTTCGTTGTAGCGCATCCTAAACCTAGAAAAATTTTTTTAAAACCCCCCTTTTTTGAAAAATGGATTTGTAAAAAATTTAGTTTCCCCAATTTTTTCCGTCTCTAACTTTGCCAATATTGGGGACATTTTAAAAAAAAATTCAGTTTTGCGCTTTCCAGTTTACTTACTTTGGGTCTTTCAAACTAGAAAAAACCTCATTTTGACCCCATTTTTGAGAAAATCGTGAATTTGCAAAATTTAGTTTTCTCAACTTTCCGTGCTCTAACTTTGCCAATTTTGGGGACGTTTAAAAAGCTTTGTTTCAGTTAGTAGCGCATCCAGTTACTATTTGTCATTCAAACCCTAGAAAATTTCTTTTTAACCTACTTTTGAGAAATCGTAAATTGTAAAAATTCGTTTTCTAAATTTTTCCGTGCTCTAACTTTGAATTTTGGGGGACGATTTAAAAAAGCAATGTTTCAGTTAGTAGATCATCCAGTTTACTTACTTTTGTCATTCAAACCCAGAAAACTCTTTTTGAACCAACTTTCGAGAAAATCTGAATTTTTTAAAAATTCAGTTTTCTCAACTTTTCCGTGCTCTAACTTTGCCAATATTGGGACGATTTAAAAAAGCAATGTTTCAGTTAGTAGCGCATTCAGTTTACTTACTTTTGTCATTCAAACCTAGAAAACTCATTTTGAACCCATTTTTCCAGAAAATCGTGAATTTGTAAAAATTCAGTTTTCTCAATTTTTCCCGTGCTCTAACTTTATCAATATTGGGACGTTTTAAAAAAGCCATTGTTTCAGTTAGTACCCGCATCCAGTTTAACTACTTTTTCATTCAAACCTAGAAAACTCATTTTGAACCCACTTTCGAGAAAATCGTGAATTTGGAAAAATTCAGTTTTCTCAACTTTCCGTGCTCTAACTTTGCCAATATTGGGACGTTTTAAAAAAGCAATGTTTCAGTTAGTAGCGCATCCAGTTTACTTACTTTTGTCATTAAAACCTAGAAAACTCATTTTGAACCCTTTTTCCTGTTTAATTTTCCCAATATTGGGACGATTTAAAAAAGCATTGTTTATTTAGTAGCGCATCAGTTTACTATTTTTGCATTAAAACCCTAAAAAACTCTTTAAAAAAAACCTCTTTTGAGAAAATCGTGAATTTGTAAAAATTCATTTTTCTCAACTTTTCCGTGCTTAACTTTCCCAATATTGGGACGTTTAAAAAAAAGCAATTTTTCATTTAGTAGATCACCCATTTTTCCCTTTTTGCATTAAACCCCAGAAAACTCATTTAAAACCCCTTTCGAGAAAATCGTAAAATTTGTAAAAATTTTATTTTTTCTCAATTTTTCCGTCCCTTAACTTTTTTAATAGGGGGCGTTTTAAAAAAAGAAATGTTTATTTAGGGCTCATACAGTTATTATTTTTGTCATTCAAACCCTAAAAAAAATCATTTAAACCCCATTTTGAGAAAATCGTAAATTTTGAAAAAATTTCAGTTTTCTAAATTTTTCCGGCTCTAATTTTTGCCAATTTTGGGACGATTTAAAAAAGCAATGTTTCATTTAGTAGGCATCCAGTTTACTACTTTTGCATTCAACCTAGAAAACTCTTTTTTGAACCCACTTTCGAGAAAATGGAATTTGTAAAAATCAGTTTTCTAAAATTTTTCCGTGCTCAACTTTGCCAATTTTGCGACGTTTTAAAAAAGCAAAGTTTTTTTGTTAGTAGGCATTAATTTTATTACTTTGTCATTCAAACCTAAAAAACTAATTTTAAAAAACCCCACTTTTCGAGAAAATGTAAATTTGAAAAATTCAGTTTTCTAATTTTTTCGTTTCAACTTTCCCAATTTTGGGGGACGATTTAAAAAAGAAATTTTTCAGTAGAGCGCACCATTTAACTTACTTATGTCTTCAAACCTAGAAAACTATTTTGAACCCTTTTCGAAAAAAATGTAAATTTTGTAAAAATTCAGTTTTCTCAACTTTCCGGCTCTAATTTTTGCCAAATTGGGACGTTTTAAAAAAGCAAGTTTCAGTTAGTAGCGCACCCAGTTTATTATTTTTGTCATTCAAACCTAGAAAACTCTTTTTAACCAATTTTTTGAGAAATCTGAATTTGTAAAAATTTATTTTCTCAAGTTTTCCGTGCTCAAATTTTTCCAATATTGGACGTTTTAAAAAAAGCAATTTTCAGTAGAGGCACCGTTTACTTACTTTTCTTAAAACCCTAAAAAAACTCTTTTTTAACCATTTTTCAGAAAATCGTGAATTGAAAAAAATTCAGTTTTCTCAATTTTCCGGTCAACTTTGCCAATATTGGACGTTTAAAAAAGCAATGTTCAGTTAGTAGCGCATCCCAGTTTATTATTTTCATTAAAACCCCAGAAAACTCTTTTGAACCCCCACTTTTCGAAAAATCGTAAATTTTGGAAAAATTCAGTTTCTAAAATTTTTCCCGGCTTAACTTTCCCAAATTTTTGGGACGTTTTTAAAAAGCAATTTTCAGTAGTAGCGCACCAGTTTACTTATTTTGTCATTCAAACCTAAAAAAAACTATTTTAACCCACTTTCGAGAAACGTGAATTGTAAAAATTCAGTTTCTAAATTTTTTCGTGCTCTAACTTCCCAAATTGGGAGATTAAAAAAGCAATGTTCAGTTAGTAGCCACCCTTTTATTTACTTTTGTCATTAAACCCCAAATTTGTCATTCAACCTAGAAAATCATTTTAACCTACTTTTTGAGAAAATCGCTGAAATTTGTAAAAATCAGTTTCTCAACTTTCCGTGCTCTAACTTGCCAAATATTGGGGACGATTTACAAAGCATATGTTTCAGTTAGGAGATCATCCAGTTACTTACGTTTGTCATTCAAACCTAGGAAAACTCATTGTGGAACCACTTTTCGAGAACATTCGTGGAATTTGTAAAAATTTAGTTTTCTCAACTTTTCCGTGCTCTAACTTTGCCAATATTGGGACGATTTAAAAAAGCAATCTTTCAAGAATAGTATAGGCATCAGTTTACTTACTTTGCATTCAAACTAGAAAACTTCATTTTGAACCACTTTCGAGAACATCGTGAATTTGTTAAAAATTCAGTGTTTCTCAACTTTTCGTGCTCTAAACTTTTGCCAATATTGGGACGATTAAAAAAGCAATGTTTCCAGTTAGTAGCGCATCCAGTTTACTTACTTTTGTCATTCAAACCTAGAAAACTAATTTGAACCCACTTTCGAAGAAAAAATCGTGAATTTGAAAAAATTCAGTTTCTCAACTTTTTCCGTGCTCTAACTTCGTTAATATTGGGACGATTAAAAAAGCCATGTTTCCCCAGTAGTAGCGCATCAGTTTAATACTTTGTCATTCAAACCTAGGAAAAGCATTTTGAACCCCACTTTTCCGAGAAAATCGTGAATTTGTTAAAATTCAGTTTCTCAACTTTTTCCGATGCTCTTCAACTTTGCCAATACTTGGGATGATTAAAAAGCAATGTTTCAGTTAGTAGCGCATCCAGTTACTTTAGCTTTTGTCATTCAAATCTAGAAAACTCATTTTGAACCCACTTTTCGAGAAAATCGTGAATTGTAAAATTTAGTTTACTCAACCTTTTTCGTAGTCTAACTTGCCAATATTGGGACGATTTTAAAAAAGCAATCTTTCAGATAGTAGCGCACCAGGTTTACTACTTTGGTCATCAAACCTAGAAAACTCATGTTGAACCACTGTTCAAGAAAATCGTGGATTTGTAAAAATCAGATTCATAACTTTTCCTTGCTATAACTTGAAAATATGGGACGATTTAAAAAGCAATCTTTCATTATAGTAGCGCATCCAGTTTACTTACTTTTGTCATTTCAAACTCGAAAAACCATTTTGAACCACTTTTCGAGAAACGGTGAATTTGCCAAAAATTAGTTTCTCAACTTTTCCGTGCTCTAACTGCGTTAATATTGGAGACGATTTAAAAAAGCAATGTTTCAGTTAGTAGCGCATCCAGTTTACTTACTTTTGTCATTTCAAACCTAGAAAAATCATTTTGAACCCCACTTTTCGAAAATCGTGAATTTTGTAAAAATCAAGTTCTCAACTTTTCCGTGCTCTAACTTTGACAATATGGGACATTTAAAAAGCAATGTTTTAGTAGTAGCGCATCAGTTACTTATTTGTCATTCAAACCTAGAAAAATCCTCATTTTGAAACCACTTTTCGAGAAAATCGTGACTTTTGCAAAAATTCAGTTTTCCTCAACTTTTCCGTGCTCTACTTTGCCATCATTGGGACGATTTAAAAAGCAATGTTTCAGGTTAGTAGCGCATCCAGTTACTTACTTTTGTCATTCAAACAGACAAACTCATTTTGACCAATTTTTCTCCTGAGAAAATCGAGAATTTGTTAAAATTCAGTTTTCTCAAATTTTCCGTGCTCTAACTTTGCCAATATTGGGACGATTAAAAAAAGCAATGTTTCAGTAAGTATGCGGCATCCAGTTACTTACTTTTGTCATTCAAAACCTAGAAAACTCATTTTGAACCCACTTTCGAGAAAATCGTGGAATTTGCAAAAATTCAGTATTCATAAACTTTTCCTTGCTCTACTTTGAAAATATTGGACGATTTAAAAAAGCAATCTTTTCAGATAGTAGGCGCATCCATGTTCACTTACTTTGTCATTCAAACCTAGAAACTCTCATTGTGAAACCCACTTTTCAAGAAAATTGTGAATTTGTAAAAATTCAGTCGTTCTCAACTTTTCCGTGCTCTACTTTGCCAATATTGGAGACGATTTAAAAAAGCACTGTTTCAGTTAGTAGCGCATCAAGTTTACTTACTTTTGTCATTCAAACCTAGAAACTCATTTTGAACCCACTTTTCGAGAAATCGTGAATTTGTTAAAATTCAGTATTCTCAAACTTTTCCGTGCTCTAACTTTGCCAATATTGGGAACGATTAAATAAAGCAATGTTTCAGTTAGTAGCGCATCCAGTTTATTTACTTTGTCATTCAAAACTAGAAAACTCATTTTGAAACCCACTTTTCCGAGAAATCGTGAATTTTGTAAAAATTCATTATTCATAAGTTTTCCTTGCTCTACTTGAAATATTAGGGCGATTTAAAAAAGCAATGTTTCAGTTAGTAGCGCATCCAGTTTACTTACTTTTGTCACTCAAACCTAGAAAACTCATTTTGAACCCACTTTTCGAGAAAATCGTGAATTGGTTAAAAATTCAGTATTATCACTTTTCGTGTCTAACTTCTCTCCCCTTCTTTTCTCTACCTCTCTGCCAATATGGGACGATTTAAAAAAGCAACGTTTCAGTTAGTAGCGCATCCTAGTTTATACTTTTGTCATTCAAAAACCTAGAAAACTCATTTTTAAACTACTTTTGAGGAAAAATAGTGAATTTGTAAAATTCAGTTTTTCTAAAACTTTTCGTGCTCATAACTTGCCAATATTGGGACGATTTAAAAAGCATGTTTCAGTTAGTAGGCGCATCCAGTTTACTTACTTTTGTCATTCAAACTAGAAATCATTTTGAACCACTTTTCAAGAAAATCGTGAATTTGTGTAAAAAATTAGTATTCATAACTTTTCCTTGCTATAACCTTGAAAAAATATTGGGACGATTAAAAAAAGCAATTTTCATTTTAGTAGCGATCCAGTCGTACTTAACTTTGTCATTCAAACTAGAAAACTCATTTTGACCCACTTTTCGAGAAAATCGTGATTTGCAAAAATCAGTGTTCTAAACTTTTCGTTGCTCTAACTTTGCCAAATTGGACGATTTAAAAAAGGCAATAAGTGCAGTTCGTAGGCGCATCAGTTTACTTATTTTGTCATTCAAAACTAGAAACTCATTTTGAAACCAATTTTTCGAGAAAATCGAGAATTGTTAAAATTCAGTTTTCTCAAAGTTTCGTGCCCTCTATTTGACCAATATTGGGACGATTTAAAAAGCAATGTTTCAGTAAAGTAGGCATCACAGCTTTACTTACGTTTGTCATTCAAACCTAGAAAAACTCATTTGAACCCACTTTTCGAGAAAATCTGATTTTTTTTTGCAAAAATTCAGTATTCATAAATTTCCTGCTTAACTTTGAAATATGGGACGATTTAAAAAAAGCAATCTTCAGATAGTAGCGCATCCAGTTGTTACTACTTTTGTACTTACTTTTGTCATTCAAACCTAGAAAACTCATTTTGAACCCACTTTTCGACAAAACGGAAATTTGTAAAAATTCAGTTTCTCAACTTCCGTGCTCTAACTTGCCAAATTGGGACGATTTAAAAAAGGCAATGTTTCAGTTAGTAGCGCATCCAGTTTACTTATTTTGTCATTCAAACTAGAAAACCATTTTGAACCTACTTTTGAGAAATCTGAGAATTTGGTAAAAAATCAGTTTTCCACTTTCCGTGCTCTAACTTGCCCAATATTGGACGATTTTAAAAAAGCAATGTTTTTCAGTAGTAGCGCATCCAGTTTTTTACTTACTTTTGTCATTCAAACCTAGAAAACGCATTTTGAACCCACTTTTCGAGAAAAATCGTGATTGTTAAAATTCAGTTATTCTCAACTTTCGTGCTCTAACTTGCCAATTTTTGGGACGTACTTAATAAAAGGGAAAAGTTTCAGTTAGTAGCGCATCCAGCTTACTTACTTTTGTCATTCAACCGAGAAAACTCATTTTAAACCCCATTTTCGACAAAATCGTGAATTTGAAAAAATTCATTTTTCTCAATTTTCCGTGCTCAACTTTGCCAAAATGGAGACGTTTTAAAAAAAGCAATGTTTTAGTTAGTAGCCATCCGTTTACTTATTTTTTGTCATAAAACCTAAAAAAATCATTTTGAACCCACTTTCGAGAAAATCGGAATTTGAAAAAATTCAGTATTCTCAACTTTTCGGCTTAACTTTGCCAAATTTTGGGGGACGATTTAAAAAAGAAAATGTTTCAGTTAGTACGCATCCAGTTTATTACTTTTTGTCATTCAAACCCAGAAAATCATTTTAAACCCATTTTTCGAGACAATCGGAATTTAAAAAAAATTTCAGTTTCTAATTTTTCCGTGCTCTAATTTTGCCAATTTTGGGACGTTTTAAAAAAAGCAATTTTTCAGTTAGTAGCGCACCATTTTTATTTATTTTTTGTCATTCAAACCTAAAAAACTCATTTGAACCCCTTTTCAGAAATGTAAATTTGTAAAAATTCGTTTCTCAATTTTTTCCGGCTCAATTTTGCCAATATTGGGACGTTTTAAAAAAGCAATTTTTCGATAGTAGCGCATCCAGTTTACTTATTTTGTCATTAAAACCCTAGAAAACTAATTTTAACCCACTTTTTGGAAAATTTAATTTGTAAAAATTTAGTTTCTAAATTTTTCCGTGCTTAACTTTCCCCTATTGGCGATTTAAAAAGAACGTTTCAGTTAGTAGCGCACCCAGTTTACTTATTTTTGTCATTCAAACCCTAGAAAATCATTTTAAACCCACTTTTCAAAAATGGGAAATTTTGAAAAATTCATTTTTTCCAAATTTTTTCGTGTTAACTTCCCAAATATTGGGCCCCGTTTTTAAAAAAGAAAATGTTTCAGTAGTAGCGCACCCCAGTTTAACTTTTTCATTCAAACCTAGAAAACTCTTTTTAACCACTTTTCGAGAAATCGGAATTTGTAAAAATTCAGTTTCTTATTTTTTCGTGCCTACTTGAAAAATTTTGGGGGACGTTTTAAAAAAAAAACAATTTTTTATTTGTAGGCATCAGTTTACTTATTTGTCATTCAAACCTAGAAAACCCCATTTTGAACCCCTTTTTCGAAAAAAAATCGTGAATTTGAAAAAAATTTCAGTTTTCAATTTTCCGTGCTCTAATTTTGCCAATATTGGGACGATTTAAAAAAGCAATTTTTCAGTTAGTAGCGCATCCATTACTTATTTTTGTCTTTCAAACTAGAAAACCATTTGAACCCACTTTCGAGAAAATCTGAATTTGCAAAAAATCAGTTTTCTAAATTTTTTCCGTGCTCAAACTTCCCAAATTGGACGATTTAAAAAAGCATTGTTTCAGTTAGTAGCGCATCCAGTTTACTTACTTTTGTATTCAAACCTAGAAAACTCATTTGAACCATTTTTCGAGAAAATCGTGAATTTGTAAAAATTCAGTTTTCTAAACCCTTTCCGGCTTAACTTTGCCAATTTTGGGACGATTAAAAAAGCAATTTTTCAGTAGTAGCGCACCAGTTTAAAAACTTTTTCTTTAAAAAAACCTGAAAAAATCATTTTAAACCCACTTTTCGAAAAAAGTGAATTTGCAAAAATTCAGTTTTCTATTTTTCCCGTGCTCTATTTTCCAATTTTGGGACGATTTAAAAAAGATTTTTTATTTTAGTAGCGCACCCAGTTTTTTACTTTTGTATTCAAACTAAAAAAAACTCATTTTAAACCCCACTTTTCGAGAAAATCGTGAATTTTCCCAAAAATTCAGTTTTCAGCTTTTTCCGGCCCAACTTTCCCAATTTTGGGAGTTTAAAAAAAAGCAATTTTTAGATAGTAGGCCACCAGTTTACTTACTTTTGTCTTAAAACCTAGAAAACTCATTTGAACCCACTTTCGAGAAAACGTGAATTTAAAAATTCAGTTTCTAAAACTTTTCCGTGTTTAAAATTTTGCCAATATTGGGACGATTTAAAAATCAGTTAGAGGACCCAGTTTACTTATTTTGTCATTCAAACCTAAAAAAACTTTTTTGAACCCACTTTCGAGAAAATGGGAAAATTTGAAAAAAATTCTATTCTTATTTTTTTCGTGCTCTAATTTTGCCAATTTTTGGGACGTTTTAAAAAAGCAATTTCTTTGTAGCGAACCATTTTATTATTTTGTCTTTCAAACCTAGAAAAACTCTTTTTTGAACCCCACTTTCAAGAAAATCGCGAATTTCTAAAAAATTTAATATTCTCAACTTTCCGTGCTTAACTTTCCCAAATATTGGGACGTTTTAAAAAAAAGCAATTTTTAGATAGTAGCGCACCATTTTACTTCTTTTCCACCCAAAACCTAGAAAATCATTAACCCCACTTTTGAGACAATCGTAAATTGAAAAAAATTCATTTTTCTCAATTTTTCCGTGCTCAAATTTCCCAATATTGGGACGTTTTAAAAAAGCAATGTTTCTTTTAGTAGCGCATCCAGTTTATTTATTTTTCATTAAAACCCTAGAAAATCATTTGAACCCATTTTTAAAAAAAAATCGTAAATTTTGTAAAATTCTTTTCTCAATTTTTCCGTGTTCAAACCCTCCCAATATTGGGACGATTTAAAAAAAGCAATGTTTTAGTTAGTGTCATCCAGTTTATTTATTTTGTCATTAAACCCCTGAAAACTAATTTTAAACCCCCATTTTTCGAGAAAATCGTAAATTTGTAAAAATTTAGTTTTCTCAATTTTTTCCGGCTAAATTTTCCCAATTTTTGGGACGTTTAAAAAAAAGCAATGTTTCGTTAGTAGGCATCCAGTTACTTATTTGTCATTAAAACCTAGAAAATCTTTTTTAACCCATTTTTGAAAAAATCGGGGAATTTGAAAAAAATTCATTTTTCAATTTTTCCTGTTCTAACTTGCCAATATGGGACGATTTAAAAAAGCAATGTTTCGATAGTAGGATCCAGTTTACTTACTATTTTCATTCAACCCTAAAAAAAACTTTTTTAACCTATTTTTTCGAGAAAATGTGAATTGTAAAAATTAGTTTTCTAATTTCCGTGCTTAATTTTGCCAAAAGGGGACGATTTAAAAAGCAATTTTTAGTTAGAGATCACCGTTTACTTATTTTGTCTTTTAAAACCTGAAAACTATTTGAACCCACTTTTCGAAAAAATCGTGAATTTTAAAAAAATTTCAGTTCTCAACGTTTCCTGCTCAAATTTTCCCCAAAATGGGGACGTTTTAAAAAAAGTCTAAGTAGCTATCCATTTTATTTATTTTTGTATTAAAACCTAGAAAATAATTTGCCCCATATTCGAAAAAAAATCGGGAATTTGAAAAAAATTCAGTATTCTAAATTTTTCCCGTGCTCAACTTTGCCAATATTGGGGACGTTTTAAAAAAACAATGTTTCAGTAGTGCGCACCCATTTTATTTATTTTTCTTTAAAACCCAAAAAAACTTTTTTTAAAACCCACTTTTCGAGACAATCGTTTTTTTTTAAAAAATTCATTTTTTCTCAATTTTTCCCTGCTCTAATTTTGCCAAATTGGGACGTTTTAAAAAGCAATGTTTCAGATAGTAGGCACCCAGTTTACTTATTTTTGTCATTAAAAACCTAGAAAACTCTTTTTAAAACCCATTTCGAAAAAAATCGTGAATTTGCAAAATATCAGTAATTCTCGAACTTTTTCCGTGCTCTAACTTTGCCAATATTGGGACGATTTTAAAAGAAGCAATGTTTCCGTTAGTAAGCGCAATCCAGTTTACTTGTACTTTTGTACATTCAACCTCTAGAAAACTCATTTTTTAACCTACTTTTCCTCGAGAAAATCGTGATTTGTAAAAATTCAGTTTTCTCACTTTTTCCCGTGCTCTAACTTTGCCAATATTGGGACGATTTAAAAAAAGGAATGTTTTAGATAGTAGCGCATCCAGTTTACTTACTATTTTCATTCAAACCTAGAAAACTCATTTTTAACCTACTTTTCGAGAAAATCGTGAATTTGTCAAAATTCAGTTTTCCCTCAACTTTTCCCGTGCTCTATAACTTTGCCAATATTGGGACGATTTAAAATACACAAGGTTTCACTTAGTAGATCAATCCATTTTACTTACTTTTGTCATTCAAATCCTAGAAAACTCATTTTGAACCCAACTTTCTACAAAATCGTGAATATTGTACAATTCAGTTTTCTCAAATTTTCCGTGCTCGTAAACACTTTGCCAATATTGGGAACGATTTAAAAAAGGCATGTTCAGTTAGTAGCGCATCCAGGTTTACTTACTTTTGTCATCAAACCTAAAACTCCATTTTGAACCCACTTTTCGAGAAATCGTGAATTTGTTTAAAAAAAATTCAGTATTCTCCACTTTTCCGTGCTCTAACTTGCCATATTGGGACGATTTAAAAAAAAGCAATGTTTCAGATAGTAGCGCATCCAGTTTTACTTACTATTTTCATTCAAACCTAGAAACTCCATTTTTTAACCTACTTTTCGAATACAAATCGTGATTTGCAAAATTCAGTTTTCTCCAAACTTTTTTCCGTGCTCTAACTTTGCCAATATTGGGACGATTTAAAAAAGCAATGTACAGTTAGTAGATCATCCAGTTTTACTTACTTTTGTCTTCAAACCTAGAAAACTCCTTTTTGAACCCCTTTTCAAGAAAATCGTGAATTTGTTTAAAATTCAGTATTCATACTTTTCCTGTGCTCTAACTTTGAAAATATTGGGACGGAATTTTAAATAAGCAATGTTTCAGTTAGTAGCGCATCCAGCTTACTTACTTTTGTCCTTCAAACCTAGAAAACTCATTTTGCACCCAACTTTTTCAAGAAAATCGTGAATTTGTAAAAATTTCAGTATTCTCAACTTTTTCGTGCTCTAACTTTGCCATATTGGGGCACGATTTAAAAAAGCAATGTTTCAGTTAGTAGAATCCATCCAGTTTTCCTTACTTTTGTCCATTCAAAACCTAGAAAAGCTCATTTTGAACCCACTTTTCGAGAAAATAGTGGGAATTGTAAAAATTCAGTTTTCTCAACTTTCCGTGCTCTAGACTTTGCCAATATTGGGACGATTTAAAAAAGCAATGTTTTCAGATAGTAGCGCATCCGTTTTACTGTACTATTTTCATTCACACCTAGAAAAACTCATTTTTACCCCCTTTTTCGAGAAAATCGTGAACTTGTAAAAATTCTTTTTCCTCAACTTTTCCGTGCTCTAACTTTGCCAATATTGGGACCGATTTAAAAAAGCAATGTTTTCAGTTAGTAGATCATCCAGTTTACTTACTTTTGTCATTCAAAACCTAGAAACCTCATTTTTGGAACCCACTTTTTCGAGAAAAGAGCGTGAATTTGTCAAATTCAGTTTTCCTCAACTTTTCCGTGCTCTAAACTTTCCAATATTGGGACGATTTAAAAAAGCAATGTTTTTCAGATAGTAGCGCATCCAGTTTTTTACTTACTATTTTCATTCAAACTAGAAAACTCATTTTAACCTACTTTTCGAGAAATCGTGAATTTGTAAAAATTCAGTTTTCTCAAACTTTTCCCCGTGCTCTAGTAACTTTGCCAATATTGGGAACCATTTAAAAAAGCAATGTGTTCAGTTATAGATCCATCCAGTTTACTTACTTTTGTCATTCAACCCTGAGAAAACTCATTTTGAAACCCACTTTTCTACAGAATCGTTGAATTTTTGTAAAAATTCAGTTTTCCTTCGAACTTTTCCGTGCTCTAACTTTGTCCCAAAATGGGGACGATTTAAAAAAGCATGTTTTTAGTTTAGTACTATCATCCGGTGGTTTGTACTTACTTTTGTCATTCAAACCTAGAAAAACTAATTTTGAACCCACTTTTCGAGAAAATCGTGAATTTGTAAAAGTTCAGTTATTCTCAACTTTTTTTGTGCTAGCTAACTTTGCCAATATTGGGACGATTTAAAAAAGCAATGTTTTCGTTAGTAGCGCATCCAGTTTACTTACTTTTGTCCATTCAAACCCAAGAAAACTCATTTTAAACCCACTTTTCGAGACAATCGTGAACCTTGTAAAAATTCAGTTTTTCTCAACTTTTCCGCTCTAACTTTTCCAATATTGGGACGATTTTAAAAAAGCAATGTTTCAGATATTACGCGCAATCCAGTTTACTTACTATTTTTCATTCAAACCTAGAAAACTCTTTTAAACCTACTTTTTTCGAGAAAATCGTGACTTTGCAAAAATTCAGTTGTTCTCACTTTTCCGTGGCTCTAACTTTGCCAATATTGGGACGATTTAAAAAAGTGCAATGTTTTCATTTAGTATATCAATCCAGTTTAACTTACTTTTGTCATTCAAATAAACCTATGAAATACTCATTTTTAACCGCCACTTTTCAAGAAATGCGTGAATTTGTTAAAATTCGTATTCATCAAATTTTCCTTGCTCTAACTTTGAAAATATTGGGAACGATTTAAAACAGCAATGTTTCAGTTAGTAGCGGCATCCAGTTTACTTACTTTTTGTCATTCAACCTAGAAAACTCATTTTTGAACCCAACTTTTCGAGAAAATCGTGAAATTTTTAAAAATTCAGTTTTCCTCAACTTTTCCGTGCTCGTTGACTTTGCCAATATTGTGACGATTTAAAAAAGCAAGTGTTTTCAGTTTTAGTCGCGCATCCAGTTTACTTACTTTGAGTCATTCAAACCTATAAAACCTCATGTTTGAAAACACTTTTTGACAAAAATCGTGAGTTGTAAAACTTAGTTTTCTCGAACTTTTTTTCCGTGCTCTAGACTTTTTCAATAATTGGTGACGGAGCAATTTAAAAAGCAATGTTTCCGTTAGTAGGCGCATGCCAGTTTTACTTACTTTTTGTCATTCAAGACCTCGAAAACTCATTTTATAAAACCCACTTTTTTGGAGAAAATAGGTGAATTTGTAAAAATTCTGAGATTTTTCTCAACTTTTCCGTGCTCAGTAACTTTGCCAATATTCGGGACGATTTAAGAAAAGCAATGTTTCAGTTAGTAGATCCATCCAGTTTACTTACTTTTGTCCTATCAATTAGCCTAGAAAAACCATTTTAACCCTACTTTTCAAGAAAATCGTGAATTTGGTTAAAATTCAGTATGTCATAAACTTTTTCCTTTGCTCTTACAGGACTTGAAAATATTAGGGACGATCTTAAAAAAGCAATGTTTTCAGTAAGTTAGCGCATCCAGCTTACTTTAACTTTGGTTTCATTCAATTAAACCTAGAAAACTCATTTTGACCCCACTTTTCAAGAAAACGTCGTGAATTTGTAAAAATTCAGTATTCTCAACTTTTTCGTGCTCCTAATCTTTGAGCCAATATTGGGACGATTTAAAAAAGTCATGTTTTCAGTTAGTAGATCATCGAGTTTACTTACTTTTGTCATTCAACCTAGAAAACTTATTTTAAAACACCCGGATTTTTGACGAGAAAATCGTGATTTTGTCAAAATTCAGTTTTTCTTAACTTTTCCGTGCTCTAACTTTTTGCACAATATTGGGAACGGATTTAAAAAAGGCAAATGTTTCAGTTAGTAGCGCATCAGTTTACTTACTTTTGTCATTCAAACCTAGACAAACCATTTTTAACTCCACTTTTTGAGAAATCCGTGGCTTTTGTAAAAAATTCAGTTTTCTCCACTTTTCCGTGCTCTAGTGACTTTGCCAATATGTGGGACGATTTAAAAAAAGCAAGTGTTTTCAGATCGTAGCCGCAATGCCAGTTTACTACTGAGTTTTCATTCAGAAACCTAGAAACCTCATATTTAACCTACTTTTTTCGAGAAAATCGTGAATTTGTAAAAATTTCAGTTTTTCTCAACTTTTCCGTGCTCTAAATTTGACCAATATTGGGCGATTTAAAAAGCATGTTTCAGTTTGTGTTGGTAGATCATCCAGTTTTTGTGTTTTTTTTACTTAGTTTTGTCATTCAAACCTAGAAAACTCATTTTTTTTTGAACCTCCACTTTTCGAGAAAATCGTGAATTTGTAAAAATTCAGTTTTCTCAACTTTTTCGTGCTCTAACTTTGCCCAATAGAGACGATTTAAAAAGCAATGTTTCAGTTAGTAGCTCATCCAGTTTTACTTACTT
Organism: Drosophila nebulosa; assembly: GCA_024703675.1. Classification (NCBI taxonomy): domain Eukaryota; kingdom Metazoa; phylum Arthropoda; class Insecta; order Diptera; family Drosophilidae; genus Drosophila; species Drosophila nebulosa. Next base: position 33,710 of record JANFPS010000080.1, on the reverse strand, counting down.
TTGTCATTCAAACCTAGAAAACTTCATTTTGAAGCCCACTTTTGCGAGAAAATCGTGAATTTGTAAAAATTCAGTATCTCAATTTTCGTGCTCTAACTGTTGCCAATATTGGGACGATTTAAAAAAAGCAATGTTTCAGTTAGTAGCGGCATCCAGTTTACTTACTTTTGTCATTAAACCTAGAAACTCCTTTAACCTACTTGTAGTAGCGGAGAAAGATCGTCTGAATTTGTAAAAATATTCATGTTGCGATTACTCGTAGGCTTTCTTTATTCGTGCTAGCGGGTATGTTCTAGCGATTGTTTTGCCAATATTGGAGCATTTAAAAACAGTGCGGCGCGATTAGTGCAAGTGGATGAGTACCAGCATATTCCAGTTTACTTGCTTATTTCCGTTCAAACCTAGACAATAGCAAAGGCTCAGTTTGAACTATCCCTAGGAACTTTTATTGAGAAAAATTCGTGATAATTGGTGTGATAAAATTTCAGTTATTCATAACTTTTCCTTGCTCTAACTTTTGAAATATTGGGAACGATTTAAAAAAGCAAATGTTTCAGTTAGTAGCGCATCCCAGTTTTACTTACTTGTGTCATTTTCAAAACCTAGAAACTCATTTTGAACCCACTTTTCGAGAAAATCGTGAATTTGTTAAAAATTCCGTTTTCTCAAACTTTTCCGTGCTCTTACTTTGCCAATATTGGGAGGCGATTTTAAAAAGCAATGGTGTTTAGTTAGTAGGCGCATCTGTTTACTTACTTTGTCATTCAAACCTAGAAAACTCATTTTGAAACCACTTTTTGAGAAAATCGTGAATTTGTAAAAATTTAGTTTTCTCAACTTTTCCGTGCTCTAAACTTGCCAATTTGGGACGATTTTAAAAAGCAATGTTGTCAGTAGTAGCGCATCCAGTTTCTTACTTTTGTCATTCAAACCTCGAAAACTCATTTTAACACCAACCCACTTTTTGAGAAAATCGTGAATTTGTTAAAATTCATTTTCTCAACTTTTCCCGTGCTCTAACTTTGGCCAATATTGGGACGATTTAAAAAAAGCAATGTTTTTCAGTTAGTCGCCATCCAGTGTTTACTTAACTTTTGTCATTCAAACCTAGAAAACTCATTTTGAACCCACTTTTCGAGAAAATCGTGAATTTGTAAATTCAGTATTCTCAAATTTTCCGTGCTCTCTAACTTTGCCAATATTGGGCGATTTTAAAAAGTATGTTTTTCAGTAGTAGCGCATCCAGTTTACTTAACTTTTGTCATTCAAACCTAGAAAACTCATTTTGAAACCCACTTTTTCGAGAAAATAGTGAATTTGTAAAAATCAGTTTTCTCAACTTTTCCAGCTCTAACTTGCCAATATTGGACATTTAAAAAAGCAATGTTTCAGATAGTAGCGCATCCAGTTTACTTACTATTTTCATTCAAACCTAGAAAACTCATTTTAACCTACTTTTGCGAGAAAATCGTGACTTGTAAAAACTCAGTTCTCTCAACTTTTTCCGTCTCTAAACTTTGCCAATATGTTTTTGGGACGATTTTAAAAAAGCAATGTTTCAGTTAGTATATCTCCAGTTTACTTACTTTTGTCATTCAAACAAGAAAAACTCATTTTGAACCCACTTTGCGAGAAAATCGTGGAATTTTGTAGTAAAAATTCCGTTTTCACATCGAAACTTTTCCGTGCTCTAAGAACTTTGCCAATATTGGGAACCTTTTAAAAAAGCAATGTTTCAGATAGTAATGCGCATCCAGTTTACTTACTCTATGTTCATTACAAACCTAGAAAACTCATTTTAAACCTACTTTTCGAGAAAATCGTGAATTTGTAAAAATTCAGTTTTTCTCACTTGTTCCGTGCTCTAACTTTGCCCAATTATTGGGACCATTTAAAAAGCAATGTTTCAGTTAGTAGATCATCCAGTTTACTTTTACTTTTGTCCATTCAAACCTAGAAAACCTCATTTTGAACCCACTTTTCTACAAAATCGTGATTTGTAAAACTTCAGTTTTCTCAACTTTTCCGTGCTCCTAAAACTTTGCCGAAAATGGGGACGAATTTTAAAAAGCAATGTTTTAGTTAGTAGCTCACCAGTTTACTTACTTTGTCTTCAAACCTAGAAAACACTAATTTTTGAACCCACTTTTCGAGAAAATCGTGAATTTTGTAAAATTCAGGTATTCTCACCTTTTTTCGTGTCTTTACTTTGCCAATTATTGGGACGATTTAAAAAGCAATGGTTTTTCAGTTAGTAGCGCATCCAGTTTAATTACTTTTGTCATTCAAACACCAGAAAACTCATTTTAAACCCACTTTTCGAGACAATCGTGAACTTGTAAAATTCAGTTTTCTCAACTTTCCCCGTGCTCTAACTTGCCAATATTGTGACGATTTAAAAAGCAAATGTGTTCAGATAGTAGCGCATCCAGTTTTTTTACTACTCTTTTTCATTCAACCTAGAAAAACTCATTTTTAACCTACTTTCGAGAAAATCGTGCATTTGCAAAAATTTTTTTTTTTTTCCCCCCCCAAGTTTTCTCAACTTTTTCCCGTGCTCTAACTTGGCCAATATTGGGACGATTTAAAAAAGCATGTTTCAGTTGGTAGATCATCCAGTTTACTTACTTTTGGTCATTCAAACCTAGAAGACTCATTGTGAACCCACTTTTCGAGAAAAATCGTGAATTTGTAAAATTAGTTTTCTCAACTTTTTCGTGCTCTAACTAACTTTTGCCAATATGGGACATTTAAAAAAGCAATGTTTCAGTTAGTAGCTCAGTCCGTTTACTTTACTTTTGTCATTCAAACCTAGAAAACTCATTTTTGAACCCACTTTTCGAGAAAATCGTGATTTGTAAAATTCAGTATTCTCAACTATCTTAGTGCTCTAACCTTTGCCAATATTGGGACGATTTAAAAAGCATGTTTCAGTTAGTAGCGCATCCATTTACTTACTTTGTCATTCAAACCTAGAAAACTCATTTTGACCCCACCTATTGAGAAAATCGTGAATTTGTAAAAATTAAGTTATTTCGCACTTTTCCGTGCTCTTACTTTGGCCAATGAAAAGCATGTTTCAGTTAGTACGCATCAGTTTACTTACTTTTGTCATTCCAAACCTCGAAAACTCATTTTAAACCCACCTTTTCGAGAAATCGTGAATTTGTAAAATTCCAGTTTTCTCACTTTTCCGTGCTCTAACTTTTCCAATAATTGGGACGATTTAAAAAAGCAATGTTTCAGTTAGTAGCGCATCCAGTTACTTACTTTTTTGTCATTCAACCAGAAAAACTCATTTTTTAACCTACTTTTCGAGAAATCGTGAATTTGTAAAAATTCAGTATTTCTCTACTTTTTCGTGTCTCTAACTTTGCCAATATTGGGACTATTTAAAAAAGCAATTTTGCACGATAGTAGCGCATCCGTTTACTTACTTTTGTCCCTTTCAACCTAGAAACTCATTTTGAACCAACTTTTGAGAAAATCCGTGATTTTTTAAAAAATTCAGTATTCATACTTTTCCTTGCCTCTAACTTTTGAAAATATTGGGACTATTTAAAAAAGCAATGTTTCAGTTAGTAGTCGCATCCAGTTTACCTTACTTTTGTCATTCAACCTAAAAACTCATTTTGAACCCCACTTTTCGGGAGAAAATCGTGAAATTTGTAAAAATTCAGTTTTCCTCAACTTTCCGTGCTCTTACTTCCATATTTGGGACGATTAAAAAGCATGTGTTCAGTTAGTAGCGCATCCAGTTTACTTACTTGGTCATTCCAACCTAGAAAACTCATTTTGAACCCACTTTTTGAGAAAATCGTGAATTTGGAAAAATTAGTTTTTCTCCAACTTTTTCCGTGCTCTTACTTTGCCAAGGAAAAAGCAATGTTTCGTTAGTAGCGCATCAGTTTACATTACTTTTGTCATTCAAACCTCGAAACTCATTTTAACCCACTTTTCGAGAAATCGTGAATTTGTAAAATGCAGTTTTCTCAACTTTTCGTGCTCTAACTTTCCACTTGGGGACGATTTTAAAAAGCAATGTTTCAGTTAGGTAGGCGCATCCAGTTTACTTACTTTTTGGTCATTCAAACCTAGAAACTCATTTTAACCTAACTTTTTCCGAAAAATCTGAATTTGTAAAAAATTCAGTATTCTCAACTTTTCGTGCTTCTACTTGGCAATAGTGGGACGATTTAAAAAAGCATGTTTCAGTTAGTTAGCGCATCCAGTTTACTTACTTTGTCAATTTCAACCCTAGAAAACTCATTTTAACCTACTTTTTCGAGAAAATCGTGAATTGTAAAAAATTCAGTTTTGCTCAACTTTTCCCGTGTTCTCTACCTTTGCCAATATTGTGGGACATTTGTGAAAAGCTACGTTTGCAGTTAGTAGCAGCAATCCAGTTTACTTACTTTTGTCATTCAAACCTAGAAAACTCTTTTGACCCACTTTTCGAGAAAAATCGTGAAATTTGTAAAAATTCTTATTCCTCAACTTTTCCGTGCTCTACTTTGCCAATATTGAAACGATTTAAAAAAGTAATGTTAGTAGCGCATTCAGTTTACTTACTTTTGTCATTCAAACCTAGAAAACTCATTTTAAACCCGATTTTCGAGAAAATCGTGAATTTGGTAAAAATTCAGTTGTTCTCAACTTTTCCGTGCTCTAAACTTGCCAATATTGGGACGATTTAAAAAAGCAATGTTTCAATAGTGAGCGCATCAGTTTACTTACTATTTTCATTCAAACCTAGAAAACCTCATTTGTAACTGCTACTTTTTCGAGTAAATCGTGAACTTGTAAAAATTCGTTTTCTCAAACTTTTCCGTGCTTACTTTGCCCAATATTGGGGACGATTTAAAAAAGCAATGTTTCAGTTCGTAGCGCATCCAGTTTACTTTACTTTTCTTCAAACCTAGAAACTCATTTTGAACCCACTTTTCGAGAACATCGTGAATTTGTAAAAATTCAGTATTCTCAAAACTTTTCCGTGCTCTAACTTTGCCAATATTGGGACGATTTAAAAAAGTAATGTTTTCAGTTAGTAGCGCATCCCAGTTTACTTACTTTGTCATTCAACCTAGAAAACTCATTTTGAACCCATCTTTTCGAGAAAATAGTGAATTTGTAAAATTCAGTTTTCTCACTTTTCCGTGCTCTAACTTTCCCAAATTGGGAACGATTTAAAAAGCAATGTTTCAGATAGTAGCGCATCCATTTACTTACTATTTTCATTCAAACCTAGAAAAACTCATTTTTTTAACACTACTTGTCGAGAAAATCGTGAACATTGTTTAAAAATTCAGTTTTCTCAACTTTTCCGTGCTCTAACTTTTCCATATTGGGACGAATTTAAAAAAGCAATGTTCAGTTGAGTAGATCATTCCAGTTTACTTACTTTTTCATTCAAACCAAGAAACTCATTTTGAAACCCACTTTTCGAGAAATCGTGAATTTGTAAAAAATTCAGTTTCTTAACTTTTTCCGTGCTCTAACTGTTGCCAATATTGGTACGATTTAAAAAAGCAATGTTTTAAACAGATAGTATGGGGTGTGTTACGCATCCAGTTTAACTTACTATTTTCATCAAACCTAGAAAACTCATTTTTTAACCTACTTTCGAGAAAATCGTGATTTGTAAAATCAGTTTTCTCACTTTTCCGTGCTCTACTTTGCCAATATTGTACCATTTAAAAAGCAATGTTTCAGTTAGTAGATCATCCCAGTTTACTTACTTTTGTCATTCAAACCTAGAACTCATTTTGAACCACTTTTCTACAAAATCGTGAATTTGTAAAAATCAGTTTTTCTCAACTTTCCGTGCTCTAACTTTGCCAAAATGGGGACGATTTAAACAGCAATGTTTTAGTTAGTAAGCTCATCCGTTTACTTACTTTTGTCATTCAACCTAGAAAACTAATTTTGAACCCACTTTTCGAGAAATCGTGAATTTGTAACAATTCCATTATTCTCAACTTTTTGTGCTCTAACTTTGCCAATATTGGGACGATTTAAAAAAGTTAGTAGCGCATCCAGTTTACTTACTTTTGTCATTCAAACCCAGAAAACTCATTTTAAACCCACTTTTCGGACAATCGTGAACTTGTAAAATTCATTTTCTCACTTTTCCGTGCTCTAACTTTGCCAATATTGTGAAATTTTAAAAAAAAGCAATGTTTCAGATAGTAGCGCATCCTTTACTTCTATTTTCATTCAACTAGAAAAACTCATTTTTAACCTAAATTCACGATTTTCTCGAAAAGTCGGTTAAAATGGTTTTCTAGTTTGGAAATGAAAATAGTAAGTAAACTGGATGCGCTACTATCTGAAACATTGCTTTTTTAAATCGTCCCAAATTGGCAAAGTTAGAGCACGGAAAAGTTGAGAAAAACTGAATTTTTACAAGTTCACGATTGTCTCGAAAAGTGAGTTTTAAAATGAGTTTTCTGGGTTTGAATGCAAAGTAAGTAACTGGATTGCCGCTACTAACTGAAACATTGCTTTTTAATCGTCCCAATATTGGCAAGTTAGAGCACAAAAAAGTTGAGACTACTGATTTTTACAAATTTGCACGATTTTCTCGAAAGTGGGTTTCAAAATTAGTTTTCTAGGTTTGAAATGACAAAAAGTAAGTAACTGATGAGCTACTAACTAAAACCATTGCTTTTTTAAATCGTCCCCATTTTGTCAAGTAGAGCAGGAAAATTTTGAGAAAACTGAATTTTTACAAATTCACGATTTTTGTAGAAAAGTGGGTTCAAATGAGTTTTTCTAGGTTTGAATGACAAAAGTAAGTAAACTGGAGATCTACTAACGAACATTGCTTTTTTTAAAAATGGTCCCAATTTGGCAAAGTTAAGCACGGAAAAGTTGAGAAACTGAATTTTACAAATTCACGATTTTCTCGAAAAGTTGGTTAAATTGAGTTTTCTAGGTTTGAATGAAAATAGTAATAAACTGGATGCGCTAACTATCTGAAACATTGCTTTTTTAAATCGTCCCAATATGGCAAAGTTAAGACACGAAAAGTTGAGAAAACTGATTTTTACAAATTCACGATTTTTCTCGAAAAGTGGGTTCAAAATAGTTTTCTTGTTTGAATGACAAAAGGTAAGTACTGATTGAGCTACTAACTAACCATTGCTTTTTTTAAATCGCCCCCCCCCCCCACCCCCCCCCCCCACTATTGGCAAAGTTTAGAGCACGGAAAGTTGAGAAACACTGATTTTTTACAGTTCACGATTTTTCTCGAAAAGTAGGTTAAAATGAAGTTTTCTAGGTTTGAATGAAATAGTAGTAACTGGGATGCCGCTACTATCGTGAACATTGCTTTTTTTAAATCGTCCCATATTTGGCAAAGTTAGAGCATCGAAAAGTTTTTTGAGAAAACGAATTTTTACAAATTCACTATTTTTTCTCGAAAAAGTGGGTTCACAATAGTTTTTCCTGATGTTTGAATGACAAAAGTAAGTAAACTGCTGCGCTACTAAACTGAACACATTTACTTTTTAAATCGTCCCATATTGGCAAGTTAGAGCACGGAAAATTTGAGAATGACTGAATTTTTACAAATTCACGATTTTCTCGAAAAGTGGGTTCAAAAGAAGTTTTCTAGGTTTGATGACAAAAGTAAGTAAACTGGATGCGCTACTAACTGAAACATTGCTTTTTTAAATCGTCCCAATATTGGCAAAGTTAGAGCACGGAAAGTTGAAGAAAACTGATTTTTACAAGTTTCACTATTTTCTCGAAAGTATGGTTCAAAATGAAGTTTTCTAGGTTTTGAATGAAATAGTAAGTAAACGGATGCGCTACTATCTGAAACATTGCTTTTTAAATCGCCCAATGTAGTGGCAAAGTTAGAGCACGGAAAAGTTGAGAAAACTGAATTTTTACAAATTCACTATTTTCTCGAAAAGTGGGTTCAAAATGAGTTTTCTAGGTTTTGAATGACAACAGTAAGTAAACTGGATGCGCTACTAACTGAAACATTACTTTTTTAGAAAATCGTCCCAATATTGCACAGTTGGAGCACGGAAAAGTTGACAATACTGAATTTTTAGCAAATTCACGATTTTTCGAAAAGTGGGTTCAAAATGAGTTTTCTAGTTTGAATGACAAAAGTAAGTAAACTGATGCGCTACTACTGAACCTTGGCTTTTTTAAATCGTCCCAATGATTGGCAAGGTTTAGAGCACGGAGAAGTTGAGAAAACTGAATTTTTACAATTTGCACGATTTTCTCGAAAGTAGTTAAAATGATTTTCTAGTTTGAATGACAAAGTAGTAAACTGATGCGCTAACTAACTGAAACATTGCTTTTTAAATCGTCACCCAGTATTGGCAACAGTTTATAGCACGGAAAGTTGAAGAATACTGAATTTTTACAAATTCACGTTTTCTCGAAAACGTAGGTTTAAAAATGATTTTCTAGGTGTGAATGACAAAATAAGTAAACTGGATGGCGCTACTAACTGAAACATTGCTTTTTTAAATCGTCCAATAGTGGGAAAAGTTTAGAGCTCGGAAAAGTTGAGAAAACGATTTTTACAAATTACACGATTTTTCTCGAAAAGTGGGGTTTAAAATGAAGTTTTCGGGTTTTGAATGACAAAAGTAAGTAAACTGGATGCGCTACTAACTGAAACATTGCTTTTTCATTGGCAAAGTAAGAGCACGGAAAAGTTGAGAAAACTAAATTTTTACAAATTCACGATTTTCTCAAAAGTGGGGTTCAAAAATGAGTTTTTTTCTAGTTTGAATGACAAGTAAGTAAACTTGATGCGCTACTAACTGAAACATTGCTTTTTTAAATCGTCCCAATATTGTGCAAAGTTAGAGCAGGGAAAAATTTAAAGAAAACTAAAATTTTTACAAATTCACGATTTTCTCGAAAAAGTGGTTCAAAATGAGTTTTAGGTTTGAATGACAAAAGTAAGTAAACTGGATGGCTACTAACTGAAACATTGCTTTTTAAATGTCCAAATTGGCAAAGTAGGCAGGGAAAAAGTTGAGAAAAACTGAAATTTTTATCAAATTCACGATTTTCTCGAAAAGTGGGTTAAAAATGAGTTTTCTAGGTTTGAAGGGACAAAAGTAAGTAAACTGGTTTGCGCTACAACTGAAACTTTGCTTTTTTAAATCGTCCCAATATTGGCAAAGTTAGAGCAGGGAAAAGTTGAGAAAACTGAATTTTTACAAATTCACGATTTTCTCGAAAAGTGGGTTAAAAAATGAGTTTTCTAGGTTTGAATGACAAAAGTAAGTAAACTGGATGGCTACAAACTGAAACATTGCTTTTTTAAATCGTCCCAAATATTGGCAAAGTAGAGCACGAAAAAGTTGAGAAAACTGAATTTTACAAATTCACGATTTTCTCGAAAAGTGGGTTCAAAATGAGTTTTCTGGTTTGAATGACAAAAGTAAGTAAACTGGATGCTACCAACTGAAACATTGCTTTTTGTCCCCAATATTGGCAAAGTTTAGAGCACGCAAGTTGAGAAATAAATTTTACAATTCACGCTTTTTCTCAAAAGTGTTTGTTCAAAATGAGTTTTCTAGGTTTTGAATGACAAAGTAAGTAAACTGGAATGCCGCTACTAACTGAAACCTTGCTTTTTTAATCGTCCAATATTGCAAAGTAGAGCACGGAAAGTTGAGAAACTGAATTTTTACAAATTCACTATTTTCTCGAAAAGTGGGTTCCAAAATGAGTTTTCTAGGTTTGAATGCAAAAGTAAGTAACTGATCGCTCTAACTGAATCCATTGCTTTTTAAATCGTCCCAATATTTTCAAAGTTTAGAAGGCAGGAAAAGTTATGAATACTGAATTTTAACAATTCACGATTTTCTTGAAAGTGGGTTAAAAATGAGTTTTCTAGGTTTTGAATGACAAAAGGTAGTAAACTGGAATGAATCTACTAACTGAACATGGCTTTTTTAAAATCGTCCCCAATATGGGCAAAGTTAGAGCACGGAAAGATTGAGAAATGAAATTGTTGCAAATTCCGATTTTCTCGAAAGTATGTTAAAAAATTGAGTTTTTCTAGGTTTGAATGAAATAGTAAGTAAACTGGATGCGCCTCCTATCTGAACATTGCTTTTTAAATCGTCCCAATATTGGCAAAGTTAGAGCACTGAAAGTTGAGAAACTGAATTGTTCCAGTTCACGATTGTCTCGAAAAGGGTTTAAATGAGGTTTTCTGGTTTGATGACAAAAGAAGTAAACTGGATGCGCTACTAGAAAACTTGCCTTTTTTTAAATCGTCCCAATATTGGTCAAAGTTAGAGCACAAAAGTTGAGAATACTGAATTTTTACAATTCAGATTTTCTCGAAAAGGGGGTTCAAAATTAGTTTTCTAGGTTTGAATGACAAAAGTAAAGTAAACTGGATGAGCTACTACTAAACATTGCTTTTTTTAAATCGTCCCATTTTGCAAGTTTAGGAACGGAAAGTTGAGAAAACTGAATTTTTACAAATTCACGATTTTGTAGAAAAGTGGTCAAATGAGTTTTTCTAGGTTTGAAATTGGACAAAAGTAAGTAAACTGGGATGATCTACAACGAAACCATTGCTTTTTAAATGTCCAATATTGGCAAAGTTAAGCACGGAAAAGTTGAGAAACTGATTTTTACAAATTCACGATTTTCCTCGAAAAGTATAGTTAAAAATGGTTTTCTAGGTTGTGAATGAAAATAAGTAAGTAAACTGGAAATGCGCTACTACTGAAAACATTGGCTTTTTTAAAATCGTCCCAATATTGGCAAAGTTAGAGCACGGAAAAGTTGAAAAAACTGAATTTTACAAATTTTCACGATTTTCTCGAAAAGTGGGTTCAATGATTTTCTAGGTTTGAATGACAAAAGTAAGGTAAACTGGATGATCTACTAACTGAAAACTATTGCTTTTTTAAATCGTCCCATATTGGCAAAGTTTAGAGCACGGAAAAGTGAAAACTGAATTTTTTACAAGTTTCACGATTTTTCTCGAAAAGTGGTTAAAAATGAGTTTCTAGGTTTTGAATGAAATAGTAAGTCAACTGGAATGCGCTACTTCTGAAACATTGCTTTTTTAAATCGTCCAAATTGGCAACGTTAGAGCACGGAAAAGTTTGAGAAAAACTGAATTTTTACAAAATTCACCTATTTTTCTCGAAAAAGTGGGTTCCAAATGGAGTTTCTAGGTTTGAATGACAAAAGTAAGTAAACTGTATGATCTACTAACTGAAACATTGCTTTTTTTAATCGTCCCAATATTGGCAATAGTTAAGAGCAGAAAAAGTTGAGAATACTTGAATTTTTTACAAATTCCCGATTTTTCTTGAAAAGTGGGTTTCAAAATAGTTTTCTAGGTTTTGAATGACAAATTAGTAAGCTTGATCGCCTTACTAACTGAAACATTGCTTATTTACATCGTCCCAATATTTTTCAAGTTAAGCAAGGAAGTTAGGACTACTGAATTTTAACAAATTCACGATTTCTTGAAAGTGGGTTCAAAATGAGTTTTTCTAGGTTTGAATGACAAAAGTACGTAAACTGGATGATCCTTACTAACTGTAACATTGCTTTTTTAAATCGTCCCAATATGCAAAGTTAGCACGGACAAGTTGGAAAACTGCATTTTGGCAAATTCACGTTTCTCGAAAGTAGGGTTAAAAATGAGTTTCCTAGGTTGAATGAATAGTAATAAACGGATGCTCTTACTTATTCTGAAACGTGCTTTTTTTAACTCGTCCCAATATTGGCAAAGGTAGAGCACGAAAAAGTGTGAGATCTGACTTTTACAAATTCCACGATTTTCTCGAAAAGTGGTTTTCAAAATGAGTGTTTCTAGGTTTGAATGACAAAAAGTAGTAAACTGGATGCTCTACTAAAAAAAAACTGAAACATTGCTTTTTTAAATCGTCCCCCAATATTTGGCAATAGTTAGAGCACGAAAATTTGAGAAAACTGAATTTTTTTACATTCACGAATTTTGAGAAAAGTGGGTTCCAAATGAGTTTTTCCTAGGTTTGAAATACAAAAGTAAGTAAACTGGAAGATCTACTAAGGAAACCTTGCTATTTTTAAAAAATCGTCCCCAATATTTGGCAAGTTAGAGCACGGAAAAAGTGAGAAAACTGAATTTTTACAAATTCACGATTTTTCTCGAAAAGTAGGTTAAAAATGAGTTTGTCTAGGTTTGAATGAAAATAGTAAGTAAACTGATGCGCTACTATCTGAAACATTGCTTTTTTTAAATCGTCCCAATATTGGTCAAAGTAGAGCACGGAAAAGTTGAGAAAACTGAATTTTTACAAATTCACGATTTCCTCGAAAAGTGGTTAAAAATGATTTTTGCTAGGTTTAATGACAAAAGTAAGTAAACTGGATGCGCTACTAACTGAAACATTGCTTTTTGTTAAATCGTCCCCAATATTGGCAAGTTAGAGCACGGAAAAGTTGAGAATACTGAATTTAACAAATTCACGATTTTCTCGAAAAAGTTGGGGTTCAAAATGAGTTTTTCTAGGTTGAATGACAAAAGTGTAAACTGATGCGCTATCCTAACTGCAAACATTGCTTTTTTAAATCAGTCCCCAATATTGGCAAAGTTAAGCACGAAAGTTTGAGAAAACCTAATTTTTACAAATTCACGATTTTTCTCGAAAAGTGGGTCCAAAATGAGTTTTCCTAGGTTGAATGACGAAAGTAATTAAACTGGATGCGCCTACTAACTGAAAACATTGCATTTTTTAAATCGTCCCAATATTGGCAAAGTTGAGAGCACGAAAAGTTGAGAAAAACTGAATTTTTTACAAATTTCCACTAATTTTCTCGAAAGTGGATTCAAATGAGTTTTCTAGGTTTTAATGACAAAAAGTAAGTAAACTGGATGCGCTACTATCTGAAACATTGCTTTTTTAAAATCGTCCCATATTGGCAAAGTTAGAGCCGGAAAAGTTGGGAAAACTGAAATTTTTACATATTCACGATTTCTCGAAGTGGGTTTCAAAAGATTTTTCTATGTTTGAATGACAAAGTAGTAAACTGGATGCGGCTACTAACTGATTTTTTAAATCGTCCCAATAATGGCAAGTTAGAGCACGGAAAGTTTGTGAGAAAACTGATATTTTGCGCAAATTCCCACGATTTTTCTCGAAAATGGGTTTCAAAATGAGTTTTCTAGTTTTGAATGACAAAAGTAAGTAAACTGGATGCCGGCTACTATCTGAAACATTGCTTTTTTAATCGTCCCAATATTTGGCAAGTTAGAGCAGGAAAAGTTGAGAAACTGAATTTTTTTTACAATTCACGATTGTCTTCGAAAAAGTGGGTTAAAATAGTTTTTCTGGTTGAATGACAAAATTAGTAACTGGATGCGCTACTACTGAAACATTGCTTTTTTAAATCGTCCCAATATTGGCAAAGTGAGCACGGAAAAGTTGAGAATACTTGAATTTTTTTACAAATTCCCGATTTTTCTCGAATAGTGGGTTCAAATTATTTTTCTAGGTTTGAATACAAAGTAAGTAACTGGAATGAGCCTACGTTAGAGCTTTTTTAAATCGTCCCCATTTTGGCAAAGTAGAGCACGGAAACGTTTTGAGAAAACTGAATGTTTTTACTAAATTCACGATTTGTCGAAAAGTGGGTTCAAATGAGTTTTCAGGTTGATGACAAAATAAGTACACGGATGATCTCCTAACTAAAACATTGCTTTTTACATCGTCCCCTTTGGCAGTTTAGAGCACGGAAATTGAGAACAACCTAATTTTTTACAATTCACATTTTCTCGAAAAGTTAGGTTAAAATAGTTTTTTCTAGGCTTGAATGAAAATAGTAAGTAAACTGAATCCTCTACTATCGAAAACATTGCCTTTTTTTTAAAAAAATCGTCCCAATATTGGCAAGTTAGAACACGGAAAGTTGAAAAAACTGAATTTTTACAAATTTCCACGATTTTTTCGAAAAGTGGGTTAAAAATGATTTTCTAGGTTTGAAATGACAAAGTAAGTAACTGGATGCGCTACTAACTGAAACATTGCTTTTTTTTAAATCGTCCCAAATATTGGCAAAGTTTGAGCACGGAAAGTTGAGAAAAACTAAATTTTTACAATCACGATTTTCTCGAAAAGTGGTTCAAAATTAGTTTTTCTAGGGTTTGAATGACAAAAGTAAGTAAACTGGATGAGGCACTAACTAAAACATTTGCTTTTTTAAATCGTCCCAATATTGGCACGGTTAGAACACGAAAAGTTGAGAAAATGAACTTTTTACAAATTCACGATTTTTTTGAAAGTGGGTTCAAATGTATTTTTCTAGGTTTGAATGAAAAAAGTAAGTAAAACTGGATGCGCCTACTAACTGAAACATTTGCTTTTTTAAATCGTCCCATATTGCAAAGGTAGAGCACGGAAGTTGAGAAAACTGAATTTTTTACAATTCACGATTGTCTCAAAAGTGGTTAATGAGGTTTTTTCTAGGTTTGGATGAGAAAAGAGTAGTAAACTTGTGCGGCTACTATCTTAACATTGCTTTTTTACATCGTCCCAATATTGGCAAAAGTTAGAGCACGGAAAGTTTGAGAATATTACTTTTTTAGAAAATTCGCGATTTTCTTGGAAAAGTGGGGTTCAAAAATGAGTTTTTCTAGGTTTGATGACAAAATAATAAACTGGATATGCGCTACAACTGAACATTGCTTTTTTAAATCGTTCCCAAATTGCAAAGTTAGAGCACGAAAAAAGTAAGAATACGAATTTTTTACAAATTTCCGATTTTCTCGAAAAGTGGGTTCAAAATGAGTTTTCTAGGTTTGAATGACAAAAGTAAGTAAACTGGATCCTACTAACTGATTTTTAAATCGTCCCAATATTGGCAAGTAAGCACGGAAAAAAGTTTGAGAAACTGAATTTTGAAATTCACGATTTTCTCGAAAGTGGGTTTTCACAATGAGTTTTTCTAGGTTTGAAGACAAAAGTAAGTAAACTGGATGCCTTACTATCTTAAACATTGCTTTTTTTAAATCGTCCCAATATTTGCAAAGTTGAGCCCGGCAAAAGCTGAAAACTGATTTTTTGGCAAATTCAACGATTTTTCTCGAAAAGTGGGTTCAAAATGAGTTTTTTCCTAGTTTGAATACAAAAGTAGTAAACTGATGCGCCTTACTAAACTGAAACAATGCTTTTTTAAAATCGTCCCATATTGGAAAGTAGAGCACGAAAAGTGAGAAAACTGAATTTTTGCAAATTCACATTTTCTCGAATAGTGGGGGTTCAAAATGAGTTTTTCAGGTTTTTTAATGACAAAGTTTATAAACTGGATGCGCTACTATCTGAACATTGCTTTTTTTAAATCGTCCCATATTGGCAAAGTTAGAGCACGGAAACGGTTGAGAAAACCCTGAATTTTTACAAATTTCACGATTTTCTCGAAAAGTGGTTTCAAAATGAGTTTTCTAGGTTTGAATGACAAAAGTAAGTAAACCTGGATGGCCGCTACTAACTGAAACCAATGCTTTTTTAATCGTCCAATTTGGCAAAGGTTAGAGCACGGAAAAGTTGAGAAAACTGATTTTTTTTTTGTGCCAAATTCACGATTTTCTCGAAAAGTGGGTTTCAAAATGCTTTTCTAGTTTGATGACAAAGTAAGTAATCGGATGCGCTACTAACTGAAACTTGCTTTTTTAAATCGTCCCAATATTGGCAAAGTTAGAGCACGGAAAAGTTGAGAAAACTGAATTTTTACAAATTCACGATTGTCTCGAAAAGTGGGTTTAAAATGAGTTTTCTGGGTTTGAATGACAAAAGTAAGTAAACTGGATGCGCTACTAACTGGCACCATTGCTTTTTTAAATCGTCCGCAATATTGGCAAAGTTAGAGCACAAAAAAAGTTTGAGAATACTGAATTTTTTCAAATTCCACGATTTTCTCGAAAAAGTGGGTTTCAAAATGGTTTTCTAGGTTTGAATGACAAAATAAGTAAAAAGGGATGGCTACTAACTAAAACATTACTTTTTTAAATCGTCCCCCATTTTTGGCAAAGTTTAAGCACGGAAAAGTTGAGAAAACTGAATTTTTTACAGTTTCACGATTTTGTCGAAAAGTGGGTTCAAAATGGATTTTCTAGGTTTGAATGACAAAAGTAAGTAAACTGGATGATCCTACTAACTGAAACATTTTGCTTTTTAAATCGTTCCAATATTGGCAAAGTTTAGAGCACGGAAAAGTTTAGAAAACTGAATTTTTTACAAATTCACGATTTTTTCTCCGAAAGTGGGGTTCAAAATGAGTTTTCTAGGTTTGAATGACAAAAGTAAGTAAAAACTGGATGCTCTGACTAACTGAAACATTGTTTTTTGTTAAATCGTCCCCCCAAATTTGGCAAAGCTAGGCACGAAAAAGTAGAGAATAGCTGAAATTGTTTACAAATTCCGATTTCTCGAAAAGTGGTTTCCAAAATGGAGTTTTCCTAGGTTTGAATGACAAAGTAAGTAAACTGGGATGCGCTACTAACTGAAACAATGGCTTTTTTAAAATCGTCCCAATATTGGCAAAGTTAGAGCACGTAAATTTGAGAAAAACTGAATTATGCAAATTCACGATTTTCTCGGAATAGTGGGTTTCAAAATGATTTTTTCTAGTTTGGAATGACAAAAGTAAGTAAACTGGATGCCGGCTTACTAACTGAAACCTTGCTTTTTAAATAGTCCCAATATTTAAAGTTAGAGCACGAAAAAAGTTGAGAATACTGAAATTTTTTACAAATTCACGATTTTTTTCTTGAAAAAGTGGGTTTCAAAATGAGTTTCCTAAGGTTTGTTTGAAGGCAAAGTAAAGTACACTGGAATGCCGCCTACTATCTGAAACCTTGCCCTTTTTTTTTTTTTTTAAATCGTCCAATACTGGCAAGTTAGAGCACGGAAAAGTTGAGAATACTGAATTTTTTTAACAATTCACGATTTTCGCGAAAATGGGTGTCAAAATGATTTTTTTTCTAGGTTTTGCAATTGAACAAAAGTAAGGTAACTGGTGCGCTACTAAACTGAACTTCTTTTTAAATCGTCCAATATGGCAAAGTTAGAGCACGGAAAAGTTTGAGAAAACTGAATTTTTACAAATTCCACGATTTTCCTCGAAAAGGGGTTCAAAATGGAGTTTTTTCTAGGTTTGAATGACAAAATTAAGTAAACTGATGCGCTAACTACTGAAACAATGCTTTTTTTAAAATCGTCCTCAATATTGGGCAAAGTTAGAGCACGGA
Organism: Drosophila nebulosa; assembly: GCA_024703675.1. Taxonomy (NCBI): domain Eukaryota; kingdom Metazoa; phylum Arthropoda; class Insecta; order Diptera; family Drosophilidae; genus Drosophila; species Drosophila nebulosa. The sequence goes on along the minus strand of JANFPS010000080.1, from coordinate 16,462 downwards.
AACGTTGAGAAAACTGATTTTTGCAAATTCCGATTTTTCTCGAAAAGTGGGGGCAAAATGAGTTTTTCTAGGTTGAATGACAAAAGTAAGTAAACCTGGATGCGCTACTATCTGAAACATGCCCTTTTTTAAATCGTCCCAATATTGGCAAAGTTTTAGAGCCACGAAAAAGTTGAGAATACTGAATTTTTTACAAATTCACGATTTTCCGAAAAGTGGTTCAAAATGAGTTTTCTAGGTTTAATGACAAAGTAAGTAAACTGGATGAGCTACTAACTAAAAACAATTGGCTTTTTAAATCGTCCCCCTTTTTGGCAAAGTTGAGCACGGACAATTGAGAAAACTGAATTTTTTACAAATTCACGTTTTCCTCGAAAAGTGGGTTTCAAAATTGAGTTTTCTAGGTTTGAATGAACCAAAAGTAAAACTGGGATGATCTACTAACTAAAAATTGCTTTTTTAATCGTCCCCCATTTTGGCAAAGTTAGAGCACGGCAAGTGTGAGAAACTGACTTTTTTTTTTACACATTCACGATTTTCTCGAAAAGTTGGTTTCAAAATGATTTTTCTAGGTTTGAATGACAAAGTAAGTAAACTGGATGCGTTACTACTGAAACATTGCTTTTTTAAGCGTCCCCAATATTGGCAAGTTAGAGCCCGAAAAAATGAGAATACTGAATTTACAAATTCACGATTTTCTTGAAAAAGTTGGGTCAAAATGAGTTTGCTAGGTTTGATGACAAAAGTAAAGTAAACTGGATGCGCTCACTAACTGAACCATTGCTTTTTTTAAATCGTCCCAATATTGGTGCAGGTTTAGAGCAAGGAAAAGTTATGAATACTGAATTTTTACAATCCACGATTTTCTCGAAAGTGGGTTCGAAAATGATTTTCTAGGTTTGGAATGACAAAAGTAAGTAACTGGATTGCGCTACTATCTGAAACATTGCTTTGTTTAAATATTTCCCAATATTGGCAAAGTTAGAGCACGGCAAAATTGAGAATCTGAATTTTTTACAATTCACGATTTTCTCGAAAAGTGGGTTCAAAATTGGAGTTTTTTCTAGGTTTTGAATGACAAAAAGTAAGGTAAACTGATGCGCTACTAACTGAAACATTGTTTTTTTAAATCGTCCCAATATTGGCAAAGCTAGAGCACGAAAAGTAGAGAATACGATTTTACAAATCACGATTTTTCTCGAAAAGTGGGTTCAAAATGAGTTTTTCTATGTTGAAGGAAAATAGTAAAGTAAAACTGGATCTCTACTATCTGAAACATTGCTTTTTTAAATCTTCCCAAATATTGGCAAAGTTATAACCGGAAAATTGAGAAAACTGAATTTTTACAAATTCACGATTTTTTTGAAAAGTGGGTTTAAAATGATTTTCTAGGTTTGAATGAAAAAAAAAAAGTAAGTAAACTGGCTGCGCTACTAACTGAACGTTTTGCTTTTTTAAATCGTCCCATATTGTCAAAGTTTAGAGCACGGAAAATTTGAGACAACTAAATTTTTACAGATTCACACATTTTCTCAAAGAGTGGGTTCAAAATGATTTTTTTTCTAGGTTTTTGAATGACAAAGTTAGTAAACTGGATGCGCTACTATCTGAAAAATTGCTTGTTTTTAAATCGTCCCAATATTGGCACAGTTAGAGCACGGAAAAATTGGAATACTGAATTTTTACAAATTCACGATTTTTCTTGAAACAGGGGTTCAAATGAGTTTTTCTAGGTTGAATGACAAAAGTAAGTAAACTGGATGCTCTACTAACTGAAAACATTGCTTTTTTTAAATCGTCCCAATATGGGCAAGTTAGAGACGGAAAGTTGAGAAAACTGCAATTTTTTACAAATTCACGATTGTCTCGAAAGTGGGTTTAAAATGAGTTTTCTGGTTTTGAATGACAAAAAGTAAAGTAAACTGGATCCGCTACTAACTGAAACATTGCTTTTTTTAAATCGTCCCAATATTGGCAAGTTAGAGCACGAAAAAGTTGAGAATTACTGAATTTTTAACAATTCACGATTTTCTCGAAAAATGGGTCAAAATTAGTTTTTCTAGGTTTTAATGCAAAAGTAAGTAAACTGGATTGAGCTACTAACTAAAACTTGCTTTTTTAAATCGTCTCCATTTTTGGCAAATTAGAGCACGGAAAAGTTGAGAAATGACTGATTATTTCAAAGTTAACGGAATTTTGTCCCGAAAAGTGGGTTCAAAATGAGTTTTTTTCTAGGTTTGATGACAAAGTAAGGTAAACTGGATTATCTACTACCTGAAAACATTGCCTTTTTTATATCGTCCCCAATATTGGCAAAGTTTAGAAGCACGGAAAAGTTTCAGAAAACTGAAATTTTTACAAATTCACGATTTTCTCGAAAGTAGGTAAAAATGATTTTTCTAGGTTTTGAATGAAAATAAAAAGTAACTGGGATGCGCTACTATCGAAACGATTGCTTTTTTAATCGTCCCAATATTGGCAAGTTTGAGCCGGGAAAAGTTTGCAAAAACTGATTTTTACAAATTCGCAATTTTCTCGAAAAGTGGGTTAAAAATTGAGTTTTCTAGGTTTGAATGACAAAGTAAGTAAACTGGAATGCGCTACTAACTGAAAAATTGCTTTTTTTAAATCGTCCCCAATATGGCAAAAGTTAAGCACGGAAATTGAGATCTTGAATTTTTAACAACTTCACGATTTTCTCGAAAAGGGGTTCAAAATGAGTTTTTCTAGGTTTGAATGACAAAAGTAATTAAACTGGATGCGCTTACTAACTGAAACCATTGCTTTTTTAAATCGTCCCAATATTTGGCAAAAGTTAGAGCACGAAAAGTTGAGTAAAACTGAATTTTTACATATTCACGATTTTTCTCGAAAAGTGGGTCAAATGATTTTTCTAGGTTTGAATGACAAAAGTAGTAAACTGGTGCGCTACTACCTGAAACATTGGCTTTTTTAAATCGTCCCCCCCCCAATATTGCAAAGTTTAGAGCACGGAAAAGTTGAGAAAATGAATTTTTTGCAAAATTCCATGATTTTCTCGAATAGTGGGATCAAAAATGATTTTTTTCTAGGTTTGAATGACAAAGTAAGTAACTGGATGCGCTACTAACTGAAAACATTGCTTTTTTAAATCGTCCAATATTTTTCCAAGTTAGAGCAAGGAAAGTTATGATAATACTGATTTTTACAAATTCACGATTTTTCGAAAAAGTGGGTTCAAATGAAGTTTTCTAGGTTTTGAATGACAAAAGTAAGTAAACTGGATGGCTACACTGAAACATTGCTTTTTGTAATCGTCACATAATTGGCAAAGTAGGCACGGAAAGTTAAAAACTGATTTTTACAAATTCACGACTTTTTCTCGAAAAAGTGGGTTCAAAATGGTTTTCTAGGTTGAATGACAAAGTAAGTAACTGGATGCTCTACTAACTGAACATGCTATTTTAAATCGTCCCATATTGGCAACAGTTAAGAGCACGTAAACGGTTGAGAAAACTGAATTTTGGCAAATTCACGATATTCTCGAAAAGTGGGTTTCAAAATGATTTTCTAGGTTTTGAAATGACAAAATTAAAGTAAACCTGGAATGACCGCTACTAGCGGAACAGTGCTTTTTTAAAATTGTCCCCCAATATTGGCAAAGTTTAGAGCACGAAAAAAGTTGAGAATACTGATTTTTACAATTCACGATTTTTCTCGAAAAGTGGGGTTTCAAAATTTAGTTTTCTGGTTTTTGAATGACAAAAAGTAAGTAAAACTGGATGAGGCTACTAACTAAAACTTGCTTTTTTAAAATCGTCCCCCGTTTTGGCAGTTAGAGCACGGAAAGTTGAGAAAAACTGAATTTTTACAAATTTTTTTCCCCCCCCCCCCCCCCCAAACGATTTTGTCGAAAGTGGGGTTCAAATGAGTTTTTGTAGTTTGAATGACAAAAGTAAGTAAACTGGATGAGCTACTAACTAAAACTTGCTTTTTTAAAATCGTCCCCCATTTTTGGCAAAGTTAGAGCACGGAAAGTTTTGAAAACTGAATTTTTTACAAATTCACGAATTTTTCTCAAAAAAAAAAAAAGTAGGTTAAAAATGATTTTTCTAGGTTGAATGAAATATTTTTAAGTAACTGGATGCGCTACTATCTGAAACATTGCTTTTTTTTAATCGTCCCAAGATTGGCAAAAGTTAAACACGGAATTTTTACAATTCACGATTTTCTCGAAAAGTGGGTTCAAAATGAGTTTTCTAGTTTGAATGACAAAAGTAAGTAACTGGAGGCGCTACAAACTGAAACTTGGTGTTTTTTTTAATCGTCCCAATATTGGCTAAAGCTAGAGCACGAAAAGTAAGAATTACTGATTTTTACAAATTCACGATTTTCCTCGAAAGAGTGGGGTTCAAAATGATTTTCTAGGTTTGAATGAAAATAGGAGTAAACTGGATGCCCGCCTAACTACTGCAACATTGCTTTTTTTAAATCGTCCCAATATTGGCAAAGTTAGAACCGGAAAAGTTTGAGAAAACCTGAATTTTTACAAATTCACGATTTTTTTGAAAAGTGGGTTCAAAAGAAGTTTCTAGTTTTGAATGACAAAAGTAAGTAACTGTATGCGCTACTAACTGGAAACGTTGCTTTTTTTAAATCGTCCCAATATTGGCAAAGTTAAGACACGGAAAAGTTGAGAAAACTAATTTTTTACAATTCCAACAAATTTTCCTCAAAGAGGGGGGTTTCAAAATTGAGTTTTCTAGGTTTGAATGACAAAAGTAAGTAACACTGGATGCGCTACTATCTGAACATTGCTTTTTTAAATCGTCCCCATATTGGCAAAGTTAGAGCCGGAAAAATTGAGAATTGAATTTTTACAAATTCACGATTTCTTGAAAAGGGGGGTTCAAAATTAGTTTTCTAGGTTTGAATTGACAAAAGTAATTAAACTGGATGCGCTACTAACTGAAACATTGCTTTTTTTTACTCGTCCCATATTGGCAAAGTTAGAGAACGGAAAAGTTGAGAAAACTGAATGTTACAAATTCACGATTGTCTCGAAATGGTTTAAAATGAGTTTTTCTGGGTTTGAATGCAAAATAGTAAACTGTATTGCGCTACTAACTGAACATTGCTTTTTTAAATCGTCCCCAAGTATTGGCAAAGTTAGAGCACGAAAAGTTGAGAATACTGAATTTTTACAAAATTCACGATTTTCCTCGAAAAGTGGGTTCAATGAGTTTTCTAGGTTTGGAATGACAAAAGTAAGTAAACTGATGAGCTTACTAACTAAAACATTGCTTTTTTTAAATCCGTCTCCATTTTGGCAAAGTTAGAGCACGGAAAAGTTTGAGAAACTGAAATTGTTACAATTCACGATTTTCGCGAAAGTGGTTCAAAATGAGTTTTTCTAGGTTTTGAATGACAAAAGTAAAGTAAATGGATGATTCTACTTAACTGAAACATTGCTTTTTTATATCGTCCCCAATATTGGCAAAGTTAGAGCACGAAAAGTTTGAGAAAAAACTGAATTTTTACAAATTCACGATTTTCTCGAAAGTAGGTGTAAAATGAGTTTTTTCCTAGGTTTGAATGAAAATAAAAAGTAAACTGGATGCCTTTACTATCTAAACTTCTTTTTTTAAATCGTCCCCAATATTGGCAAGTTAGAGCACGGAAAAGTTAGAAAACTGAAATTTTTACAATTTCGCAATTCTCGAAAAGTGGGTTAAAAATGCGTTTTTTCTAGTTTGAATGACAAAAGTAATAAACTGATGCGCTACTAACTGAACATTGCTTTTTAATCGTCCCAATATTGGCAAAGTTAGAGCAAGGAAAAGTTTGAGGAATAACTGATTTTAACAAATTCACGTTTTCTCGAAAGTGGGGTTCAAAATGAGTGTTTCTAGGTTGAATGCAAAAGTAAGAAACTGGTGCGCCTACTACTGAAACATTGCTTTTTTAAATCGTCCCCCCAATATTGCAAAAGTTAGAGCACGGAAAAGTTGAGAAAACTGAATTTTTTACAAATTCAACGATTTTTCTCGAAAAGTGGTTCAAAATGAGTTTTCTAGGGTGAATGACAAAAGTAGTAACTGTATGCGCTTACTAACTGGAAACATTGCTTTTTTAAATCGTCCCATATGGCAAAGTTAGAGCCGGAAAAGTTGAGAAAACTGAATTTTTTGCAAATTTCACGATTTTCTCGAATAGTGGGATTCAAAATGGTTTTCTAGGTTTGAATGACAAAGTAAGTAAACTGGATGCCGCTACTACTGAAACATTGTTTTTTAAAATCGTCCCAAATTTTTTCAAAGTTGAGCGAAGGAAAGTTTATGAATACTGAATTTTTTACAAATTTCACGATTTTTTCGAAAAGTGGGTTCAAATGATTTTTCTAGGTTGAATACAAAAGTAAGTAACCTGGATGCGCTACTATGGAAAACATTGCTTTTTTAAATCGTCCAATTTGGCCAAAGTTAGAGCATGACAATTGAGAATACTGAAATTTTTACAAATTACGATTTTCTCGAAAGTGGGTTCAAAATTAGTGTTTCTAGTTTTGAATGACACAAGTAAGTAAACTGTCTAGCTACTAACTAAAACATTGCTTTTTTAAATAGTCCCCATTTTTGGCAAAGTTGAGAGCACGGAAAAGTTGAGAAAAACTGAATTTTTTGCAAAATTCCCACGATTTTTGTCAAAAAGTTGGGTTCAAAATGAGTTTTTCCTAGGTTTGAATGACAAAAGTAGTAAACTGATGAGCTACTAACTGAAACATTGTTTTTTTAATCGTCCCATATTGGAAAGTTAGGCAACGGAAAAGTTGAGAATACTGAATTTTTGCAAATTCACGATTTTCTCGAAAAGTAGTTAAAAAATGATTTTCCTAGGTTTGAAATGACAAAATAATAAACTGGAATGCGCTACTACTGAAAACATTGCTTTTTTAAATCGTCCCAATATTGGCAAAAGTTAGAGCACTGAAAAGTTGGAAAAACGGAATTTTTACAAATCAAAGGAATTTTCTCGAAAAGTAGGTTTAAAAGAGATTTTTCTAGGTTTGAATGAAAAAAGTAAGTAACTGGATGCGCTACTAACTGAAACATTGCTTTTTTAAATCGTCCCCCAATATTGGGCAAAGTTAAGAGCACGGAAAAGTTGAGACATACTGAATTTTACAAATTCACGATTTTTCTTGAAAGTGTGTTTCAAAATGAGTTTTTCTATGGTTTGAATGACAAAAGTAAGTAAACTGATGCGCTTACTATCTGAAACCATTGCCTTTTTTAATCGTCCCAATATTGCAAAGTTAGAGCACGAAAAAGTTGAGGAATACTGAATTTTTACAAATTCACGATTTTCTCGAAAAGTGGGTTCAAAATTATTTTCTAGTTTTGAATGACAAAAAGTAAGTAACTGGATGAGCTACTAACTAAAACATTGCTTTTTTAAATCGCCCCATTTTGGCAAAGTTAGAGCACGGAAAAGTTTGAGAAAACTGAATTTTTACAAAATTCCAAGATTTTGTCGAAAAGTGGGGTTCAAAATGAGTTTTCTAGGTTTTGAATGATCAAAAGTAAGAACTGGAATGGCTACTAACTAAACATTGCTTTTTAAATCGTCCCCCATTTGGCAAAGTTAGAGCACGGAAAAGTTTGAAGAAAAAACTGAATTTTTTTAACAATTCACGATTTTCTCGAAAAGTAGGTTTAAAAATGGTTTTTCTAGGTTTGAATGAAAATATAAGTAAACTGGATGCGCTACTATCTGAAACATGGGCTTTTTTAATCGTTTCCCATATTGGGCAAAGTTAGAACACGGAAAGTTGAGAAAACTGAATTTTTACAAATTCACGATTTTTTTGGAAAAGTGGGTTCAAATGAAGTTTTTCTAGGTTTTGATGACAAAGTAAGTAAACCTGGAATGGCGCTACCTAACGGAAACATTGCCTTTTTTAAATCGTCCAATATTGGCAAAGTTAGAGCACGAAAAGTTGAGAAACAAATTTTTACAAATTCACACTTTTTTCTCAAAAAGTGGTTCAAAATGAGTTTTCTAGGTTGAATGACAAAAGTAGTAAACTGGATGCGCTACTAACTGAAACACTTTTTTTTAAATCGTCCCAATATTGGCAAAGTTTTAGAGCACGGAAAAGTGAAGAAAACGAATTTTTACAATTTACGATTTTTGTCGAAAAAGTGGGGTCAAAATGATTTTTTCTAGGTTTTGAATGGACAAATTAAGTAAACTGGATGCGCTCTAACTAAACATTGCTTTTTTAAATCTCCCAATAATTATGGAACAGTTAGAGCACGGAAAAGGTTGAAAAAACTGAATTTTTTAAAAATTCACGTTTTCTCGAAAAGAGGGTTCAAAATTAGATTTTTCTAGGTTTTGAATGACAATGTAAGTAAACTGGATGCGCTACTTACTGAAACATTGCTTTTTTAAATCGTCCCCAATATTGCAAAGTTAGAAAAACTGAATTTTGTAACAAATTCACGATTTTTCTTCGAAAAGTGGGTTTCAAAATGAGTTTTCTAGGTTTTTTGAATGACAAATGTAAGTAAACTGGATGCGCTACTTACTGAAACATTGCTTTTTTAAATCGTCCCAAGATTGGCAAAAGTTTAGAGCACGGAAAAGTTGATACAACTGAATTTTTACAAATTCACGATTTTTCCGAAAGTGGGTTCAAAATGAGTTTTTGGGTTTTGAATGGCCCAAATGTAAGGAACTGGAGCTAATAATGAAACATTGCTTTTTTTAATCGTCCCAATATTTGGCAAAGTGTAAGCACGGAAAATTTGAGAAAACTGAATTTTTACAATTCACGATTTGTCGAAAGTGGGGTTTCAAAATGAGTTTTCTAGGTTTGAATGACACAAGTAAGTAAACTGATAGCTACTCCTAAACATTGCTTTTTTAAATCGTTCCCCATTTTGGCAACGTTGAGCACGGAAAGCTGAAGAAACCTGGAATTTTTACAATTCCCGAGTTTCTCGAAAGTAGGATAAAAATGAGTTTTCTAGGTTTGAATGAAATAGTAAGTACTGATGCGTACTATCTGAACATTGCTTTTTTAAAATCGGTCCCAATATGGCAAAGTTTAGAGCACGGAAAAATTGAGAATACTGAATTTTTTACAAATTTCACATTTTCTTGAAAAGTGGGTTCAAATGAGTTTTGCTAGGTGTTTTGAAATGACAAAAGTAAGTAAACTGGATGCGCTACTAACTGAAACATTGCTTTTTTAAATCGTCCCAATATTTTGGCAAGTTAAGCAGGAAAAGTTATGAATACTGAATTTTTTTTTACAAATTCACCGATTTTTCGAAAGTGGGTTCTAAATGAGTTTTCTAGGTTTGACTGCAAAAATAGTAAACTGATGCGCCTACTATCTGAAACTTGCTTTTTTTAATCGCCCAATATTGGCACAGTTAGAGCACGGAAAAATTGAGAATACTGAATTTTTACAATTCACGATTTTCTCGAAAGTGGGTTCAAAATGAGTTTTCTAGGTTTTGAATGACAAAAGTAAGTAAACTGGATGCGCTACTACTGAAACATTGTTTTTTTTTAAATCGTCCCCCAATATTGGCAAAGCTAGAGCACGAAAAAGTGAGAATACTGAATTTTTCAAATTCACGATGTCTCGAAAAGTGGGTTCAAAATGAGTTTTCTAGGTTTGAATGAAAAGTAAGTAAACTGGATGCGCTACTACTGAAAACATTGTTTTTTTTTCAATCGTCCAATATTGGCAAAGTTAAGCACGGAAAAGTTTGGAGAAAAACTGAATTTTTACAATTCACGATTTTCTCGAAAAGTAGTTTACAAATGAGTTTCTAGGTTTGAATGAAAAATAGTAAGTAAACCTGGATGCGCTACTATCTGAACATTGCTTTTTTTAAATCGTCCCAATTTGCCAATTTAGAGCACGGAAAAGTTGAGAAAACTGATTTTTAGGCAAAATTCACATGTTTCCTCGAAAAGTAGGTTAATAAATGAGTTATTTTCTAGTTTGAATGACAAAGTAAGTAAACTGGATGTCGCTAGCTAACTGAACATTGGGGCTTTTTTTAAATCGTCGGCCAATAAATTGCAAAGTTAGAGCACGGAAAGTTGAGTATAAACTGAATTTGTTACAATTCATCGATTTTCTCGAAAGTAGGTTAAAGAAATGAGTTTTCTAGGTTCAGAATGAAAATAATTAAGTGAAACTGGATGCGCTACTATCTGAAACATTGCTTTTTAAATGTGCTGCAATATTGGCAAAGTTAGAGCACGGAACAAGTTGAGAAACTGAATTTTACAAATTCACGATTTTCTCGAAAAGATGGTTAAAAATAGTTTTCTGAGGTTTGAATGACAAAATAAGTAAACTGGATGCGCTACTAACTGGAACATTGCTGTTTTGAAATCTCCCAAGATTGGCAAAGTTAGAGGCAGCGGAAAAGTTGAGCATTACTGAATTTTTACAAATTTACGATTTTCACGAAAAGTAGGGTTCAAAATGAGTTTTCTAGGTTTGAATGACTAAAGTAAGGAGGTAAACTGGATGCGCTACTAGACTGGATAACATTGTTTTTTTAAATCGTCCCAAAATTGGTCAAGGGGGGGCTAGAGCACGAAATAAGTAGAGAAGACTGAATTTTTATGCAATTCGACGATGTTGCTCGTAAATAGTGGTTGCAACAAATGAGTTTTCTAGGTTTTAATGACAAAAGTGAAGTAATACTGGATGCGCTAGCTGAACTGAAACTAATGCTTTTTTAAATCGTCCCATTGGATTGGCATAGTAGTAGGGCAGCGGATAAAAGTTTGAGAAAACTGATATTTTTTACAAATTCACGATTTTGCTTCGAATAAGTAGGTTATAATTTATGAGTTTTCTGGGTTTGATGATAAAGTAAGTAAACTGGAATGCGGCTTGTCAAATTCACGTTTTCTCGTAAAACGTGGGTTGCAAAATGAGTTTTCTAGGTTTGGAATGACATAAATAAGTAACACTGGCTGCGCTACTAACTGAAAGCATTCTTTTTTAATCGTCCCAATATTGACAAAGTTAAGGGGCGAAGGAAAATTTATGAATAGCTGAATCTTTTACATTCACGTTTTCTCGAAAAGTGGGTTCAAAATTAGTTTTCTAGGTTTGAATGACAGAAAGTAAGTAAAGCTGGGATGTTAGCTACTAACTATGAAACATTGCTTTTTTAAATCGTAACGCAATTGTTTTTTGGCAAAGTTAGGCAGCGTAAAAGTTGAGTAAAACTGATTTTTTAGCAATTCACGATTTATCTCGAAAAGTAGGTTCAAAATGAGTTTTTCTAGTGTTGAATTACTAAAGTAAGGTAAACTGGATGTATCTACTAACTGAAACCCATTGCTTTTTATATTTTTTTTATTATTTTTAATTTTTTTTTTAATTGAATTTTTTTATTTTGTATTGGAGTTTTGAATGTGGGGTTTAGTTTATATTTATTAATATATTTATTTTTTATTTATTTTTTTTTTTATGAGAAATAAAAAATATCGTCGCGCAATATTGGCACAGTTAGTAGGCAAGGAAAAGTTTAGTGAATACTGAATTTTTACAATCACATTTTTCTCGAAAGTAGGTAAAAAATGAGTTTTCCAGGTTTGAATGAAGTAATAGTAAGTAAAGCTGGATGGGCGCTATATCTGAAACTATTGCTTTTTTAAATCGTGCCCATATTGGGCAAATTTCGTTTAGAGCACGGTAAAGTTTTCACACTGAATTTTTACAATTGCACGATTTCTCAAAAAGTGGGTGTGCAAAATGAGTTTTCTAGGTTTGGAATGACAAAATAATAAACTGATGCGCTACTAACTGAAACATTGCTTTTTTGAAATCGTCCACATATTGGCGAAAGTTAGTAGTCTACGGGAAGAAGTTGAGAAAACTAGGATTTTTGCAAATTCACGATTTTTCTCGAATAGTGGGATGCAAAATTAGTTTTGGACTAGGATTTGAATGCAAAAGTAAGTAAGCTGGATGCGGCTGACTAACTGAAACATTGCTTTTTTTAAGATCGTCCCAATATGTTCAAGAGTTAGAGCAAGGAAAGTTATGAATACTGATATTTTTACAGATTCACGATTTTTTCGAAAGTGAGGTCAAAATGAGTTTTCTAGGTTTGAATGACTAAAAAGTTAAGTAAAGCTGGATGCCTAGTTTTCTATCTGAAACATTGCTTTTTTAATCGTGCTCGCAATATTGTCATAAGTTAGAGGGCATGGTAAAATTGATAGAACAAAAAAAAAAAAACTAGAATTTTTACTAAATCACGTTTTCTCGAAAAGTGGGTTCAAAATGAGTTTTCTTGTTGAATGACCAAAAGTACGTAAAGCTGTATGCGCTACTAACTATAAACATTGCTTTTTTAAATCGTCCCCAATATTGGCAAAGTTAGAGCACAGGAAAAGTTGAGAAAACTGAATTTTTACAAATTCATGCGATTGTCTCGAAAGTGGGTTCAATGAGTTTTCTAGGTTTGACTGACAACGTAATAACTGGATGGCGGCCTACTAACTGATAAGCAATGCTTTTTTAATCGCCGCAATATTGGCAAAGATTAGCGGGCACGGAAGACGTTGAGAAAACTGAATTTTGGCAATGCCGCGATTTTCTGCGAAAAAGTGGGTTCAAATGAGTTTTCTAGGTTTGAATGACAAAAGTAAGTAAACTGGATTCGCTACTATCTGAAACATTGCTTTTTAATCGTCTCGCAATATTGGCAAGTTAGAGTGCAGCGAAAAGTTGAGAGATTACTGAATTTTTACAAATTCACGATTTTCTGGAAAATGGGTTTAAAATGAGTTGTTCCCTAGGTTTGCTATGACAAAAGTAAGTAAACTGGATCTCTACTAACTGAAACATTGCTTTTTTAAATGTCCCCATAGTGGCAAGTCTTGCAGAAAAGTTGAGAATCCTGAGTTTTTAGCAAATTACGATTTTCTCAATAGTGTTCAAATGAGTTTTCTAGGTTTGAATGACAAAAGTAACGGTAAACGGGATGGCGCTAGCTTAACTGAAACTATTGCTTTTTAAATCAGTCCGCAATATTGTCAAAGTTATAGCACGGGAAAAGTTGAGAAAACTGATTTTTGCGAATTCAACGAATTTTCTCGAATAGTGGGATCAAAATGAGTTTTAAATAGGTTTAATGACAAATAGTAAGTATAACTGGATGCGCTACATAAGGCATGAAACCATTGCTTTTTTAAATCGTCCCAATATTTTGTTGGCAAAGTTGGAGCAAGGAAAAGTTATGAGCTACTGAATTTTTAGCAAATTCACGATTTTCTCGAAAAGTGGGTTGCAAATGAGTTTTCTTGGTTTGATATGGACAAAAGTAGTAAATCTGATGTCGGCTACTAACTTGAAACATTGTTCTTTTTTAAATCGTCCTGTCGAATGATTGGCAAAGTTAGAGCACGGAAAAGTTGAGAATAACTGAATTTTTTACAATTCACGATTTTCTCGAAGTGGGTTCAAAATGATTTTTCTAGGTTGATTACAATAAGTAAGTAAACTGGATGCGGCTACTACTGAAACAATGCTTTTTTAAATGCGTCCCAATATTGGCTATAAGTAGAGCACGGAAACGTTGAGGAAAGACTGAATTTTTGGCAAATTCACGATTTTCGCGAAAAGTGGGTTCAAACAAATTGCGTTTTCTAGGTTTGACTGACAAAAGTACGTAAAGCCTGGATGCGCTACTATCTGAAACATTGCTTTTTTAAATCGTCCCAATATTTTGCTGTAAAGTTAGAGGCACTGAAAAAGTTGAGAAAATTTTACTGACTTTTTACAAATTCACGATTTTCTCGAATAAATGGGTTAAAATGAGTTTTCTGAGGTTTGGATGACAGAAAAAAAAAAAGAAAAAAAGAAAGAAAAAGTAGTAAACTGGATGCGCTCTACTAGCTGGAACATTGCTTTTTTATAGATCGTCCCCATATTGGCTAAGCTTCGAAAGTTGAGATAGCTGAGTTTTTACAAGATTCACGATTTCTCGAAAAGTGGGTTGCATAAATGAGTTTTCTAGTTTGAATGATCAAAGGTAAGTAAAGCTGGATGAGCTACTAACTAAAGACAATTGCATTTTTTAAAAAACTGTCCCTATTTTGGCTAAAGTAGAGGCTACGGGGAAATCGTTTGAGAAAACTGAATTTTTACAAGATCACGATTTTGTCGAAAAGTGTGGTTCAAGAGATGAGTTTCTAGTTTGGAATGACAAAAGTAAGTAAAGCTGGATGAGTCTACTAAAATAACATGCTTTTTTTAAATGCGTGCCATTTTGGCAAAGTTAGAGCACAGGGAAAAGTTGAGATAACTGAATTTTAGCAAATTCACGATTTCATCGAAAAGTAGGTTAAAAATGAGTTTTCTAGTGTTTTGATATGAAATAGTTTAATTTATTATGTAATGTTTTAGTAACCTGGATGTCGCTACTATGCTGAACATTGGCTTTTTAAATCGTCGTCAATATTGGGCAGAAGTTTAGTAAGGCACGGAAAAGTTGAGTAATAACTGATATTATTTATCAAATTCAGCGATTTTTTTGAAAAGTGGTTTAAATGAGTTTCTAGGTTTGAATGACAAGAAGTAGTAAACTGGTATGCGGCTACTAACTGAAACTTTGCTTTTTTAGAATCGCAAACCCCACTCCTAATCTTGGGCTAAAGTTAGAGCCGGTAAAAGTGAGAAAACTAAGATTTTTACAATTCACAATTTTCTCAAAAGTGGGTTCAAATGAGTTTTCTAGGTTTGAATGACAAAGATTAGTAACTGGATGTGCGCTATTTATAACTGAAACAATGTTTTTTTAATCGTCCCAATATTGGCAAAGTTAGAGCAGTGCGGAAAAGTTGAGAAAACTGAATTTTACAAATTCACGATTTTGTCGAACATAGTGGGGTTCAAAATGAAGTTTTCTAGGTTTGAATGACTAAAAGTTAAGTAAACTGGATGAGCTACTAACTAAAAATGCATTGCTTTGTTTTAAATCGTCCGCATTTTGGCTTAAAGTAGAGGCTAGCGGAAACGTTGAGAACACTGATTTTTTAGCCAAATTCCACGGATTTTTCGATATAGTGGAGTTCAAATGAGTTTTCTAGGTTTGAATGACAAAATTAAGTAACTGGATGAGCTACTTAACTAAAACATTGCTTTTTTAAATCGTCCGCCGATTTTGGGCAAAGTTAAGAGCACGGAAAAGTTGAGGAAAACTGAATTTTTACAATTCCGATTTTGCTCGAAAAGTAGGGTTAATATATGAGTTTTGCTCGGGAGGTTTGATGAAATATAGTAAGTAAACATGGAATGCGGCTACTATCTGAAACTTGCTTTTTTAATCGTCCCAATATTGGCAAAAGTTAGAGGCAGGCGGAAAAATTGAGATGACTGAATTTTTACAAAATTCACGATTTCTGGAAAGTGGGTTCAAAATGAGTTTTCTAGGTTTGAATGACAGTAAGTAATAAACTGGATGGCGCTACTACTGAAACATTGGCTTTTTTAATCGTTCTCAAATATTGGCAAGGTTAAAGCTGACAAGTTATGAATAGCTGAATTTTTACCAAATTGCTACGATTTTCTCGAAAAGTGGGTTCGAAATAGTTTTGCTAGGTTTGAAGAGCAAAGTAAGTAACTGGATGCGCTACTATCCTGAAACATTGCTTTTTTAAATCGTCCCAATATTGGTAAAAGTTAGAGCATCGGAAAATTGAGTGAATACTGAAATTTTTACAAATTCTACGATTTTTCTCGAAAAGTGGGTTCAAAATGAGTTTCTAGGTTTGAATGACAAAATAAGTAAACTGGATGCGCTACAACTAAACATTGTTTTTTTAATCGTCCCAATATTGGCAAAGCTTAAAGAGGGAAAAAAAAAAATGGTAGCACGAAAAAGTAGAGAATAATGATTTTTAGCAAATTCACGATTTTCTCGAAAAGTGGGTTCAAAATGAGTTTGAATGGTTTGAATGACAAATTAGTAATGCTGATGCGCTACTAACTGAAACTTGCTTTTTTTAATCGGTCGCGGTGCACTATTGGCAAAGTTAGAGCAGCGGAAAGCTTGAGAATACTGAATTTTTACTAAATTCATGCGATTTCCTCCATCAAAAAGTGGGTTCAAATGAGTTTTCTAGGTTTGAATGCCAAAAGTAAGTAAACTGATGGCGCTAGCTAACTGAAACTATTGTTTTTTTAATCGTCCAATATATGGCAAAGCTAGAGCACGAAAAGTAAGGAGAATACTGAATTTTTACAAATTCACGATTTTCTCGATAAAGTGGTGCAAAATGAGTTTTCTATGTTTGAATTGCAAACAGTTAAGTAACTGTATGCGCTAGGGTGGGTCTAACTGAAACAATGCTTTTTAAATCGTCCCGAATATTGGGGCATAAGTAGAGCACGAAAAGTTGAGAAATCTGCATTTCTCTTCAA
>JANFPS010000079.1:0-48779 GCA_024703675.1 Drosophila nebulosa | reverse complement strand
TCCACCAAAAAGGGTTGGGTTTTAAAAATATTTTTCCCCAAAAATTTAAATGACAAATAAAGTAAACTAAATGAATACTAACTGATACATTCCTTTTTGTAACATCCCAATATTGGAAAAGGGTTAGAGCCCCGGAAAAATTTAAATTACTCAATTTTAAAAAATTCACGATTTTCTCGAAAAGGGGGTTAAAAATGAGTTTTTTTTGGGGTTTTGAATAAAAATTTCGTAAATTTTAATAAACTACTAACTGATACTTCCCCTTTTTGTAATCATCCCAATATTGGCAAAGTAGACCCAGGAAAATTTGGAGATTCCCAAATTTTTTAAAAATTTTTCCGTTTTTCCCTGGGGGGGGGAAAAGGGGGTTTAAAATGGAGTTTTTTTAAAATTTTTAAAAGGGAAAAAATTTAAAAGTAAACTAAAGGGAACTCAAACTAAACCATTCCTTTTTGTAACCCATCCCAATTTTTCAAATTTTTGGGGCACGGGAAAATTTTGAGAACTAAAATTTTTACTTTTTCCCGATTTTTTTTCCCAAAAGTGGGGTTCAAAATGAAAATTCTATTTTTGGGAATTTACAAATAAAAGTAAACTGGGGTTGTCTCTTTAAGAAACTTGCTTTTTTGTAATCATCCCCACTATTGGCAAAGTTGGGAACCCCGGGAAAAGTTAAGATTACTCAATTTTTTACAAATTCCCCCGTTTTTTCCCGAAAAGGGGGTTTAAAAATTGATTTTTTCTGGGGAATCAATGACAAATCCCTTTTTAAAATTTTGTTACCTACAAAACTAAAATTGCCCTTTTCCCTTTTTGTAATCTTTCCCAAATTTTGGAAAGTTAGAGCAGGGAAAAAAGTTGAGATTACTAAAATTTTTACAAATTCACTATTTTCTCGAAAATTGGGTTTAAAATGAGTTTTCTAAATTTGAATGACAAATACTAGTAAACTAAATGAACTACTAACTGATCCCTTTCCCCTTTTGTAATCATCCCAATTTTGGGGCAAAGTTAGGCACGGAAAAATTAATTACTCTTTTTACAAATTCACTTTTTCTCAAAAGGGGGTTAAAAATATTTTTTCTAATTTGAATGACAAATAAAATAAACAAAATGAACTAACGTACTTCCCTTTTGAAATCATCCCAATTTTGGGAAAAGTTAGACCCGGGAAAAAAGTTGGATTACTAAATTTTTTAAAAATTCACGATTTTCCCGAAAAGGGGGTTAAAAAATGATTTTCTAGATTTGAATGCAATTAAAGTAAACTAATAAAACACTAACTGATACTTGCTTTTTGTAATCACCCCCAATTTTGGGAAAAGTAGAGCAGGGAAAAAGTTAATTACTCATTTTTAAAAAATTCCTTTTTCTCGAAAGGGGGTTTAAAATGAGTTTTCTAATTTTAAGAAAAATTAAGAAAACTAATGAACTACTACTGAACATTTTTTTTGAAATCACCCAATATTGGAAAGTTAGAGCACGGAAAAGTTGAATTACTCAATTTTTAAAAATTACGTTTTTTCTCGAAAAGGGGGTTAAAATGGTTTCTGGGTTTGAATGACAAATAAAGTAAACTGATGACTTTTCCCGAAACTTGTTTTTTTTTAAATCTCCCATTTTGCAAAGTTAAAACCCGGAAAATTTAAGATTACTCAAATTTTTCAAATTCACTTTTTCTCGAAAGTGGGTTCAAATGGTTTCTGGGTGAATGCAAAAGAAAATTTTATGAGCTACTACGACCTTCCTTTTTGTAATCACCCCCTATTGCAAGTTAAAACCCGGAAAAGTTAGATTACTCATTTTACAAATTCACGATTTTCTCGAAAAGTGGGTTAAAATGATTTTCTAGATGAATGAAAAATTAAGTAAACTTATGACTACAAACTGATGCCTTCCTTTTGTAATCACCCCAAATATTGGCAAAGTTAGAGCACGGAAAGTTGAGTTTCTCAATTTTAAACAATTCACGATTTTCTCGAAAGTGGTCAAATGAGTTTTCTAATTTGAATGACAAATAAAGTAAACTAATGAACTACTAACTGATACATTCCCTTTGTAATCATCCCATATTGGCAAAGTTAAAAGCACGGAAAAGTTGGATTACTCAATTTTTACAAATTCACGATTTTCTCGAAAAGTGGGTTAAAAATGAGTTTTCTAAATTTGAATGACAATTAAGTAAACTAATGACTACTAACTGATCTTCTTTTGTAATCATCCCAATATTGGCAAGTTAGAGCACGGAAAAGTTGAGATTACTCAATTTTTACAAATTCATGACTTTCTCGAAAAGTGCGTTCAAAATATGTTTTCTACGTTTAAATGACTTAAAGAAAACTAATAAACTACTAACGAACATTGTTTTTTGTAATCATCCCATTTGGGCAAAGTTAACCGAAAATTAATTACTAAAATTTTTTAAAAATTCCCGTTTTTTCCTCGAAAGGGGGTTAAAATGAGTTTTCAAATTTGAATGCAAAAAAAGAAAAACTAAGACTACTACCAAAACTTTTTTTTTGTAATCTCCAATTTTGGGGAAAATTGACCGGAAAATTTAGATTACTAAATTTTTTACAATTCACATTTCCAAAAAGGGGGGTTAAAAAGTTTTTTTTTTTAATTTTTTGTGACAAAAAAAGTAAATTTTATGACTCTACTAGCCTTTTTTGAAATCACCCCAAATTTGGCAAATTTTAACCGGAAAGTTAGATTACTCTTTTTTTACAATTCACGATTTTCTCAAAAGTTTTTTCAAAATGAATTTTTTCAAAATTTGAATGACAAATCGTAAACTAAATAAATTTACAAATTTGATCCTTCCTTTTGTAATCCCCCCAATTTTGGGAAAAGTTGGGCCCGGGAAAATTTTGGTTTTACTAAATTTTTTAAAAAAATTCATTTTTCCCTCAAAAGGGTGGGTTAAAAAGGTTTTTTCTAAATTTTGAATAAAAATAAAGTAAACAAATTTAAACTACAAACTGATACATTTTTTTTTTAAATCATCCCAAAATTTTTGGGCAAAGAAAGAGCACGGAAAAGTTGGTTACTCAATTTTTAAAAATTCACATTTTCTCAAAGGGGTTCAAAATATTTTCAATTTGAATACAAAAAAAAGTAAACTAAATGAACTACTACTTACTTTTTTTTTGTAATCATCCCAAAATATTGGCAAAGTTAGAGCAGGGAAAAAGTTAAATTTTACTTTTTTTTTTACAAATTCACGTTTTTTCTCAAAAGTGGGTTAAAAGATTTTTCTGGGTTTGAATGAAAAATTAAAGAAAACAATGACCTACTAACGAACTTGTTTTTTTGTAATCATCCCAATTTGGAAAATTTTAGACCGAAAAGTTAGATTACTCTTTTTTTTACAATTCCGATTTTCTAAAAAGGGGGGTTAAAATGGTTTTCAAAATTTGAATGAAAAATAAATTTTAAACTTGACAAACAGCTTTTTTTTGTAATCTCCCATTTTGGAAAAATGAGCCCGAAAAGTTAAATTACTCTTTTTTACAATTCACGATTTTTCTCAAAAAGGGGGTTTAAAATTTTTTCAAATTTTTAAAATGACAAATTGTAATTTTAATAAACACTAACTGATCTTCCCTTTTTGTATCATCCCAATATTGGAAAATTTAGAGCACGGAAAAGTTAGATTACTCTTTTTTTTAAAAATTCACTTTTTTCTCAAAAAAGTGGTTAAAAATGATTTTTTCAAAATTTTGAATAAAAATTGTAAACTAAATAAACACCAAACTGATCCCCCCCTTTTTTGTACATCCCAAATTTTGGGGAAAGTAGAGCAGGGAAAAAATTTTGGATTACTAAATTTTTTACAAATTCACGATTTTCTCAAAAAGTGGGTTCAAAATGAGTTTTCTCTTTGATTGACAAAAAAAAACCCCAAAACTCGATTGCTCTAGCTGAACATTCCCCTTTTTGTAATCATCCCACTTTTGGCGGGTTTTTAGAGCCGGAAAATTTAAAGATTACTAAATTTTTAAAAATTTCCGATTTTCTCGAAAAGTGGGTTAAAATGATTTTTTTCTGGTTTTTGAATAAAAATAAAAGTAAACTCATGAGCTATTTACCAAAAAACGGGTGTTTTTTTGGAAATCACCCCCTTTTGGCAAATTTAACAGGGAAAAAAGTTAAGACTACTAGATTTTACACTTCACATTTACTCAAAAAAGTGGGTTAAAAATGGTTTTCTGGGTTTGAATGGCAAATATAAGTAAACTGAATAAACTACTAACTGATACTTGTTTTTTGAAAATACCCTTTATTGGGAAAGTTGGAGAAGGAAAATTTTTAGTTTAAATACATGATGAATGACAAATCAAGTAAACTAGATGGCTACAAACTGATCTTGCTTTTGTGATCGTCCAAATTTTGGCAAAATTAGAGCACGGAAAAATTAAGATTACTTGATTTTTACAAATTCACGATTTTCTCGAAAAGGGTTTAAAATGAGATTTCTGTTTTGAATGACAAATGAAATAAACTCGATGAGCTACTAACTGGACATTCCTTTTGTAATCATCCCACTATTGGCAAAGTTAGAGCGACAGAAAAGTTGAGATTAAATTAATTGTGACACATTCATATTTTCTTCTCGAAAGTGGGTTCATAAATGAGTTTTTTCTAGATTTGAATGACAATACAATAAACTAGATGAAGCTACTAACTGATACATCCCTTTTATAATCATCCCAATATTGGTAAATTTAGAGCACGAAAGTTAAAGAATTACTTTAATTTTAAACAATTCAACGATTTTTCTCGAAAGTTGGGTTCCGAAATGAGTTTTCTAGGTTTGAATGACAAATGAAAGTAAACTCGATGACTACTTACTGATACATTGCTTTTTGGTAATCATCCCAACTATTGCAAAGTTTGAGCACGGAAAAGTTAAGATTACTCATTTTTACAAATTCAGAATTTTCTCTCGAAAAGTGGGTTAAAAATGAGTTTTCTACGTTTGATTGACAAATAAAACTAAACTCGATTAGCTACTTACTGATACTTTGCTTTTTGAAATCATCCCACTATTGGCAAATTTAGAGCACGGAAAAGTTAGCTTAACTCAATTTTAACAAATTCCGAATTTCTCGAAAAGTGGTTTCAAAAGAGTTTTTCTAGGTATAATTACAAATGAAAGTAACTCGAATGAGCTACTAACTTGATACATTGCTTTTTTGTGATCATCCCCAATATTGCCAGTTGAGATTTGCTCAATTTTTACATAGTCACGATTTTTTCGACAAATGGGTTCAAAATGAGTTTTCTAATTTGCAATGACAAATACAAGTAACTCGATGAGCACTTACTGATATATTGCTTTTGTACTCATCCCAACTATTGGCAAAGTTAGAACACGGAAAAGTTAAGAGTTCTCAAGTTTTAACAAATTCACGGTTTTCTCGAAAGTGGGGGTTCCAAAATGAGTTTTCTAGGTTTGATAGACAAATACAAGTAAACTGATGAGCTACTTACTAAAACATTCCTCTTTTGTATCATCCCATTTGGCAAGTTATAGCAGGAAAAGTTAGATTACTCAATTTTTACAATTCACGATTTTCTCGAAAAGTGGGTTTCAAATGAGTTTCTCGTTTGCATGACAAATGAAGTAACTCCGATGAAGCTACTAGCTGATACAGTGCTTTTTGGTGATCGTCCAAATATTGGCCAAATTAGAGCACGTGGAAAGTTAGATTATCACTTTTTTACAATTCACGATTTTCCTCGAAGTGGGTTTCAAAATGCGTTTTCTAGTTTGAATGACAAATGAAAAGTAAACTCGATGAGCTACTTAACTGATGACATTGCTTTTGTGTGATGCCAAATATTGGCAAAATTAGATGCACGGAAAATTAAGACTACTATATTTTACAGATTCACGATTTTCTCGAAAAGTGGGTTTCAAACATGAGTTTTTCTTTACTAGATTTGAATGACAAATACAAAGGTAAACTAGAATGAGCTAGGGGGAAAGCAAAAGTAAATGTATGAGTTATTTCCTTTGTAATCATCCAAATATGGCCGAATTAGAGCACGGAAAGTTTAGATTACTCATTGGTACAAATTCACGATTTTCCTCGAAAAGTGGGTTCAAATGCGTTGTCTAGGTTGAATGAAAATGAAGTAAACTCGATGAGGCTACTACTGATACATTGACTTTTTGTGTCGCCAATATTGGCAAAATTAGAGCACGGAAAAGTTAAGACTACTAGATTTGTTACAGATTTCACGATTTTTTTCGTGAAAAGTGGTTCAAAATGAGTTTGTTCTAGATTTGAATGAAGCCAATACAATTGAATATATGAAGCTACTACTGATACATTCCTTTTTGTAATCATCCCACATTGGCAAAGTTAGAGGCACGGAAATATTTGAGATGTACTCAATTTATTACAAATTTACCATTTTCCTCGAAAGTGGGTTCAAAATCAGTTTTCTAGGTTTGAATTGCAAAATGAAAGGTAAAACTATGAGACTACTTACGATACATTGCTTTGTGATCGTCCAAATTTGGCAAAATTAGAGCACAGGAAAAATAAAGCTACTTGATTTTAACCAAATTCACGATTTTCTTCGCAAAAGTGTTTAAAAGAGATTTCTAGGTTTGAATGACAATGAAGTAAACTCGATGAGCTACTTACTTGATCATGCTTTTTGTAATCATCCCAATATTGGCCAAGTTAGACCACGGAAATGTTAAGACTACTCAATTTTAACAAATTCAACGATTTTCTCTGAAAAGTGGTTCTAAAATGATTGTTCTGGGTTTTTGGAATGACAAATCCAAGAAAACCCGATGAGCAAATTAATGATACTTTGGTTTTTTTGTAACATCCCCAATATTGGCAAATTTAAAAGGACAGGGAAAAAATTTTAAGTTTACTAAAATTTTTACAAATTCAGGGTTTTCAAAAAAGTGGGTTCAAAAGTGTTTTCCACTTTAAAAAATGACAAATACAAGTAAACTCGATTAGTACTGTGATTCATTGTTTTTTGGGTAAACCTTCCAAAATTTTTGGGAAAAATTTGAGCAGGGAAAATTTTGAGATTCCCTAAATTTTTTAAAAATTTCCCACGATTTTCTAAAAAGTGGGTTCAAAATGATTTTTTCTAGTTTTGAATAAAAATTTAAAATTTAAAGGGCGTTTAGTACAGGCTGATTCTTCCCTTTTTGTGTTTCCAAATTTTTGGCAAAATTAAAAAAAAGCAGGGAAAAAAGTTAAGACTACTAGATTTTTTACACATTCACGATTTTCCAAAAAGGGTGGGTTCAAAATGATTTTTTTTAAGATTTGAATGAAAAAATCCCAAGTAAACAAAGATAATTTTTGGGGGGATAAGAAAAAGGGGGGAAATGTATCAGTTATTTCCGTTTGTAATCTCCCAATATTGGGAAAATTTTAAAGAGCAGGGAAAAAAGTTAAAATTACCAATTTTTAAAAAATTTCCCACGTTTTTCCTCAAAAAAGTGGGTTTCAGAAATGGTTTTTCTAGGTTTGAATGACAAATGAAATAAAACCCCGGTTGACCCTACTTATGTTACAGGGGGTTTTTTTTGGAAATCATCCCATTTATTGGCAAATTTTAGAAAAACGAAAAGTTAAGATTACTCAATTTTAAAAAAAAATTAAACGTTTTTCTCAAAAAGGGGGGTTTCCAAAAATGATTTTTCTAGGTTTAAATAAACAAATAAAAGGGAAACTCGATAAATTCTAAGGCTGTTACTTTGTTTTTTTGTGATCGTAAAAATATTGGAAAAATTAGAGCAGGGAAAAAATTGAGACTACTAGATTTTTAAAAAATTCCCCAATTTTTTCCGAAAAGGGGGTTTCAAAAAAAGTTTTGTAGGTTTAAAATGAAAAATGAAAAGAAAAACTCCGATGAGCTAATTACTTGTTTACACCCCCTTTTTTGTAAATCACCCAAAATATTGGCAAAGTTGGGAGAAAAAAAAAAAGTTAAGATTACTAAAATTTTTACCAATTCCCCGGATTTTTCGAAAAAGGGGGTTTAAAAATGAGTTTTTTGATTGAATGCAAATGAAAAAAAAACTGGGGGGGAGCTACAAAAATGATACTTTCCCTTTTGTTATTTACCCCAAAAATATGGAAAAAGGTTGGAGATACTCAATTTTTAAAAAATTCACGTTTTCCCCCCCCCGGAAAATTTTGGGGTTCAAAAAAGGGGTTTTTGGGTTTTTGAATAAACAAATGAAAGTAAACTCGATGAGCAAACTTACTGAACACGTTTTTGTAATATCCCAATAGGGGGCCCAAAGTAAAAAACAGGGGGAAAATTAAAGTTTAAAACTAAAATTTGAAAAAAATTTCACGATTTTCCGAAAAATTTGGGTTTTCCAAAAGAGTTTTCTAGGTTTGAATAAACAAATAAAAAAGTAAAACAGATGAAATACTTACTGAAACATTGCTTTTTTGAAATCTTTCCCCACTATTGGCAAAGTAAGAACAGGGAAAAAAGTTAAGTTTTTACCAATTTAAAAACAAATTCACGTTTTTTTCGAAAAGGGGTTAAAAAAGATTTTTTCTAGTTTTAAATTTGACAAAAAAAGGGAAACTCAAATAAAGTACTAGCTGTTTACTTTGTTTTTTTGTGATGTCCAAATTTTGGCCCAAAATTAAAAAGCACGGGAAAAAGTTGGGAAATAATTTAGATTATAAAAAATTCACGTTTTTTCTCAAAAAAGGGGGTTTTTCAAAATGAGGTTTTTTAAAAGGTTTTGAAAAACAAAAAAAAAGAAAACCCCGATGAGTACTGGCTGATACTTTGCTTTTTTGTTGGTTCCAAATATTGGCAAAATTAAAAGCCCCGGAAAAAGTTAGGACTACAGATTTTAAAAAAATTCACGATTTTCTCAAAAAGTGGGTTAAAAATGATTTTTCTTGTTTAAATGAAAAATTGAAAGTAAACCCCAATGGGGTACTCCCTGAAAACATTGCCTTTTTTTTTTAATCACCCCCCCTATTGGAAAAGTTAAAGAAAGGGAGAATTTGAGATTACTAAAATTTTAACAAATTCAGGGATTTTCTAAAAAAAGGGGGTTTCAAAAGGGTTTTTTAGGTTTGAATAAAAAAATTTAAAAGTAAACTTTGTTTTTTTAATCATCCCAACTTTTGGGGCAAAGTTTTTGAGAAAAAAAAATTTTAAAGTTTACACTAAATTTTTTAAAATTTCCCGATTTTCCTCAAAAAGGGGGTTTCCAAAAATGATTTTCTAGATTTGAATAAACAAATAAAAGGGTAAACTAGATGATCTACAAATTTAAAATCCCTTTTGCTTTTGAAAATAAACCCCCAATTTTGGGCCCAAAGTTGAGATACTAAATTTTTTAAAAAAATTCAGGGATTTTCTCAAAAAAGGGGGTTTCAAAAGGGGGGTTTTAGGTTTAATGACAAATGAAAGAAAAACTCGATGGGCATTTAAAAAAAAATACATTGTTTTTTGAAATTTCACCCCAAATTTTGGGCCCCAAATTTTAGAAACCCCGGAAAAGTTAAGATAACTAACTTTAAAAAATTTCACGTTTTTCTCGAAAAGTGATTTTCAAAATGAGTTTTCTTATTTAATGACAAATGAAAGTAAAACTCGATGAGCAAATAGCTAATTCATTGCTTTTGTAAACCCGTCCAAATATAAAAAAATTAAAACACGAAAAAAGTTAAGACTAAAAGTTTTTTAAAAAAAATTCACGATTTTTTTTGCAAAAGGGGGGTTTCCCAAAATGAGTTTTCTAGGTTTGAATGACAAGTGAAAGTAAACTCGATGGCTACTTACTGATAATTCCCCTTGAAAATCATCCCATTTTTGGGGAAAAATTAGAGCCCCGGAAAAAATTTAAAAGAAAATAAATTTTACAAATTCACGTTTTTCCCCCTTTTTTTAATCATCCCATTTTTGGGGGAAATTAGACCCACGGAAAAGTTAAGATTAATCAATTTTTACAAATTACGTTTTCTCAAAAAGGGGGTTTCAAAAGAGTTTTTTGGGTTTTAAAAGGACAAAAAAAGTAAAAAGAGAGCTACTTATTTAATTTTACTTGTTTTTTGTAAACACCCACTTTTGGAAAAATTTTAGAAAAAGGAAAAGTTGAGATTACTAAATTTTTTGAAAATTTTCACGATTTTCTCAAAAAGGGGGTTTTAAAAATTTAATTTTCTGGGTTTAAAAATAACAAATAAAAATAGATCGATGAGCTCTACAAATTTCATTGCTTTTGTGATCGTCCAAATTTTGGGCAAAATTAGAGCAAGGAAAAAGTTAAGATACTAGTTTTTTAAACAAATTAAACGATTTTTTGCCAAAAGCGGGTTCAAAATGAGTTTTCTGGTTTAAATGACAAGTGAAGGGGTAAACTCAAAATGAGCTACTTACTGATACTTTCCCCCTTGTAAAAATCCCATTTTTGGGGAAATTGGGAGCACGGAAAAGTTAAGATTAATCAATTTAAAAAACCGATAAAGTTTTACTAGCTGTTTTTTTCCCCCAAAAATTGCTTTTTTTTAATCATCCCACAAATTGGGGCCAAAGGGTAGAGACAGAAAATTTTAAGTTTCAAAATTTTTTACAAATTCATATTTTTCTCGAAAATGGGTTTTCAAAATGATTTTTCTGGGTTTTTGAATGAAAAATGAAAGTAAACCCAAATCAGTTTACTTACTAAACATTGTTTTTTTGTAATCATCCCACTTTTGGCAAAGAAAATTTTAGAGCAGGGAAAAATTTAAAGTTTACCCCAAATTTTTTACAGATTCCCCGTTTTTTTCCCCCCCCCCCCGAAAAGGGGGTTTTAAAAAATTTAAATTTTTTCTAGTTTTAATGCCCAAATAAAAGTAAAACTAGTTTAAAACTTCTAATTAAAAAATTTGTTTTTGAAATCGTCCCAAAAATTGGGCCCAAATTTAAGCAGGGAAAAAAGAGATAACCCCCCAATTTTAACAAATTCACGATTTTTCTCGAAAAGGATTTCCCAAAAATAAAGTTTTTTTTTGATTTTAATGAAAATAAAGGGGACTCGTGGCTACTAGTAATTCATTGTTTTTTGTGATCGTCCAAATTTGGAAAAAATTAAACAGCACGAAAAAGAATAAGCCCTTTTAACCTGTTTTTTTAACAAATTCACGTTTTTTTTTTTTTGAAAAAGCGGGTTAAAAAAGGGTTTTTTCTGGGTTTGAATGAAAAAGTAAAAGGGAAAAACTCGATGAGCTCTTATTTGGATACATTCCCCTTGAAATTTCATCCCCATTTTTTGGGAAATTAGAGCAGGGGAAAATTTAAGATTAAAAATTTTTAAAAAAATTTCACGATTTTCTCGAAAAGGGGTTTCAAAAGAGTTTTCTGGGTTTTTGGGAAATGACAAAAAAAAGTAAACGGATGAGCTATTTAAATAATACATTCCCTTTTGTAATAAACCCATATTGAAAAAGTTAAAAACAGGGAAAAAGTTGAGTTTATAAATTTTTGCAAATTCACGATTTTCTCGAAAAAGGGGGTTTTAAAAATTTAAAATTTTCTGGGTTTGAATAACAAATGAAAAAAACCCGATGACCCTACTAGCTAATTCATTTGCTTTTTTTTAAATGGGTTCCAAAAAGGGAAAAAAAAATTAGAGAAAGGAAAAAGTTCAGACTACTAAAATTTTTTTACAAATTCACGATTTTCTGGGAAAAACGGGGTTTCAAATGAGCTATAGAGCTACAAAATGATACTTTCCCCTTATAATCACCCCACTTTTGGGGAAAATTAGAGCACGGAAAAGTTAAGTTTTTTTAATAAATTTTTAAAATTTTCACGTTTTTCTAAAAAAAGTGGGTTAAAAATGAGTTTTCAAAGGTTTTGAAATGAAAAAAAAAATTTAAACTAGATGAGCTATTTAAATAATACCCCCTTTTGGTAATCACCCACAAAGGGGCAAAATTAGAGCACGGGAAAATTTAAAGATTATCAATTTTTACAAATTCCGATTTTCTCGAAAAGGGGGTTCAAAATGAGTTTCTGGGTTTTGAATGAAAAAAAATAAACTAGATAAAGCTATTACAAATACTTTCCCCTTTTTGTAATCACCCCAACTATTGGCAAAATTAGAGCAGGGAAAAATTTAAAGATTAAAAATAAATTTTTTACAAATTCACAAATTTTTTTAAAAAAAGGGGTTCAAAATAAGTTTTTAGGTTTGAAGGACAAATACAAGTAAACTCGATTAGCTGCTAGTGATACATTGTTTTTTTTGTGATGGTCCAAATTCCCCCAAAATTTAGAGCACGGGAAAATTTTAAAAAATTTTAACTAGTTTTTTTAAAAAATTTCCCCCCGTTTTTCTCAAAAAAGGGGGTTTTTAAAAAAAGGAGTTTCTGGTTTGAAAACAAATAGAGAAACTATATGTGCTACTACTTATAAAATTTCCCCTTGTAATCATCCCACTATTGGGAAAAAAGAGCAGGGAAAAAAAGGTTAAGATTAAAAAAATTTTTTAAAAAAATTCACGATTTTTTCAAAAAAGGGGGTTAAAAAAGAGTTTTCAAAGGTTTTTTGAATGAAAAATTTAAAAGTAAACTAGATGAGTACTTACTAAAAATTTCCGTTTTGAAATCATCCCCTATTGGAAAAAATTTAGAGCAGGGAAAAAGTTAAAGATTAACCCAATTTTTTTAAAAATTTCACGTTTTTCTGGGGAAAAAGGGGGTTTCCAAAATGGTTTTCTGGGTTTAAATGCCCCAAAAAAAAAGAAAAACTAGATGAGCTACTTATAAAAAATTTCCCCTTTTGAAATAATCCCACTTTTGGGGCAAAGTAAGAACAGGGAAAAGGAAAAAGTTTAAAAATTTGTAAAAATTCACATTTTCTCAAAAGTGGGTTCAAAATGAGTTTCTGGGTTTGAATGACAAAAAAAAGAAATAGATAAACTATTTACAAATAAAATTCCCTTTTGAAAATCACCCACATTTGGAAAAATTAGAGCAGGGAAAAAGTTAAGTTTAAAATCAATTTTTTACAAATTCACGATTTTCTTGAAAAGTGGGTTCAAAATAAGTTTTCTAGGTTTGAATGACAAATACAAGTAAACTCGATTAGCTGCTAGCTGATACATTGCTTTTTTGTGAGGGTCCAAATTTTTCCCAAAAAATTAGAGCCCCGGAAAATTTAAGACTACTAGTTTTTTTTACAAATTCACGTTTTTCTCGAAAAAGGGGTTTAAAAAAGAGTTTTCTAGGTTTTTGAAAAAAACAAATAAGAGTAAACTAAAATTAAAGCTACTTACTGAACTTTCTCCCTTGAAAATTTAAATCCCACTATTGGGAAATTAGAGAAAGGGAAAAATTTTAAGTTAACCCAATTTTTTTAAAAATTCCCGATTTTCTCGAAAAGGGGGTTTTCAAAATGAGTTTTCTGGGTTTTAAAAGGACAAATAAAAGAAAATTCTTTTAAAACTTTTTTCCCTAAAAACATTCCTTTTTTTGGAAATCTTTCCCCACTATTGGCAAAATTAGAGCAGGGAAAATTTAAAAGATTAACCCAATTTTTAAAATTAAAGGGTTTTTCTCAAAAAGTGGTTTCAAAATGAGTTTTCTAGGTTTGAATAAAAATTTAAAAGTAAACTGAGGGAGCTATTTAAAATTCCCCATTCCCTTTTAATCTTTTTAACCAATTAGGCAAAGTTTAGAACAGGGAAAGGGGTTAAGTTTACTAAAATTTGAAAAAATTTCCCACGTTTTTCTCAAAAAAGGGGTTTTCAAAATTAGTTTTTAGATTTAAAGAAAAAAAAGTAAACTCGAGAGCAAACTAGCAAATACATTGCTTTTGTGAGGGTTTCCAAAATTGGAAAAAGATTCACGTTTTGCCCCCAAACAAGGGTTTCAAACGAGTTTTCTAGGTTTAAATGACAAAGTGAAATTTAAACGGGGGATGACCCACAAAACGATAGTTTAGACCCACTAACAAACCCAAATTTAGAGCACGGAAAAGTTGAGTTTTAAAAATTTCGATGAGCTACTTACTGATAAAATTCCCTTTTGTAATAACCCCAATTTGGGCCCAAAAGTAAGATTTACGGAAAAGTGAGTTTTACTCATTTTTTAAAATTCAACTTCAAATTCAAATTCTAAAAAAAGTGCTTTTAAAAATGAGTTTTCTAGGTTTCAATGCCATATGAAAGTAAACGGGGATGACCCCATAAGTGAAACCCATTCCCTTTTGTAATCACCCCAAAATGATTGGCAAATTTTTAAAGGGAGAAGGGAAAAAGTTGGGGTTACTTTTTTTTACAAATTCAGGGAATTTTTCCGAAAAAAACCCCCATTTGAGTGATTTTTTCTGGGTTTGAATTACAAATGAAAGAAAAACTCGATGAGCTACTTCCCGATAAAATTGCTTTTTGAATCATCCCACTTTTGGGCCCAAATTTAAAACCCCGGGAAAAATTTAAAAGATTACTAAATTTTTTAAAAATTTTCAGGGATTTTTTTTTCGAAAAGTGGGTTAAAAAATGAGTTTTCTGGGTTTTTTAAAGGGACAAATTTAAAGTAAACTGCATGACCCTACTTATTTATACATTGTTTTTTTAAAAATCATCCCACTTTTGGCCAAATTTAGAACACGGAAAATTTAAAAGATTTTCCCCAATTTTTTAAAAATTAAACGATTTTTGGGAAAAGTGGGTTAAAATTTGATTTTTGTGGGTTTTGGAATGAAAAATGAAAGTAAAAACTCGAGAGCTACTAGGATCGCCCAAAATTTTAAGAAAAAATTAAACCCCCAGGAAAAATTTGAGATTACCCCAATTTTTTAACAAATTAACGATTTTCTCAAAGAGTGAGTTCAAAAGGGTTTTTTTTAAAGTTTTGGAAATGACAAAAAAAAAGTAAATTTGGAATGAGCGATTAACTATAAATTGCTTTTTGCGATCACCCCAAAATGTTGGCAAAATTAGGGGCTCGGAAAAGTTGAGTTTACCCCCAATTTTTCCCAAATTTTACGTTTTTCTCAAAGAGTGATTTTAAAAAGAGTTTTCAGTTTGAATGACAAAAAAAAAAGAAAATTTCGCATGATTTTACTAACTGATAACACCCCCCTTTGTAATCTTTCCCCATTTTGGGCCCAAAGTTAAAAGCACGGAAAAAATTTGGGAAAATTAAAAACTCAAATGGCAAACTTACTGTTTAAAATTTCCTTTTGTAATCATCCCAAATGTGGGCAAGAAAGAGCTGGGAAAAAAAAGTTTAAGGGGATTACAAAATTTTTCCCCCAATTTTCACTTTTTTCTCAAAAGAGTGGGCCCCCCAAAAATGAGTTTTTTAGATTTGAATGTCAAAAAAAAGAAACCCGGGGTTTGAGCGACTAACTGATACATTTTTTTTGGCGATACCCCCCAATGTTGGAAAAATTAGAGTGGGAAAATTTGAGATTTCTAAATTTTTTAAAAAATTCACGATTTTCTCGAAGAGTGATTTTAAAAAATGAGTTTTCATTTGGGAATGACAAATAAAAGTAAATTCGAGAGCTTCAACGGATACACCCCCCCTTTGTAATCATCCCCGATATTGGCAAAGTTGAGCACGGAAAATTTGGGAGTTTTAAACTCGATAAAGTACTTACTGATACATTCCCTTTTGAATCACCCCAATGTTGGAAAAGTAAGAGTCCCGGAAAAATTAAAGATTTACTCATTTTTTAAAAATTTAAACTTAAAATTTCAAATTCTAAAAAAAAGTGCTTTTTAAAAATGGGGTTTTCTAGGTTTCAATGACATTGAAAAAAAAACGGGGATGAGCCATAAGTGAAACTTTCCCCTTTTTGTAATCATCCCAATTTTGGCAAATTTAAGAGAAGGAAAAGTTGAGTTTACTTTTTTTTTAAAAAATTCACGATTTTCTCGAAAAGCCCCCCAAACTGAGGAGTTTTTAGGTTGAATTACAAATAAAAGAAAACTCGATGAGCATTCCCGATCCCATTGTTTTTTGAAAATCATCCCACTATTGGAAAGTTAAAACCCCGGAAAAGTTAAGTTTACCCCCCAATTTTTTACAAATTAAACGTTTTTCTCGAAAAGTGGTTCAAAATGAGTTTTTGGGTTTAAAAATGACAAATGAAAGAAAACTGCTTTGAGTATTTAGATACATTGCTTTTTGTAATCATCCCACTTTTGGCCCAAAGTTAGAACACGGGAAAATTTAAAAGATTCCCTCAATTTTTGAAAATTTCCCAACGTTTTTCTCGAAAAAGTGGGTTAAAAATGATTTTTGGGTGGGTTTGAATGAAAAAATGAAAGTAGACTCGATGAGCTACTAGCTGATGGGTCCAAATAGGGCCCAAAATTTTAAAGCCCCCGGGAAAAGTTAGTTTACTAAATTTTTTTACAAATTCACGTTTTTCTCGAAGAGTGAGTTAAAAAATAAAGTTTTTAAAGTTTTGGAATGAAAAAATAAAAGAAACTGGATGAGCGACTAACTGATACATTGTTTTTTGCGATCACCCCAAATTTTTGGCCCAAAATTAAGCTGGGGAAAAATTTTGGGGATTACCCCTTTTTTTAAAAATTTACGTTTTTTCTCGAAGAGGATTTTAAAGATTTTTCATTTTTGAATGACAAAAAAAAGTAAATTCGAGATTTACTAACGGAACACTTCCCCTTTAATCATCCCACTATTGGAAAAAGTTAGAGCAGGGAAAAGTTGAGATTTAAACTCGATGACCCCTATTTATGATACTTTTTCCTTTTGTAATCATCCCAATAGGGGGGGGGGAAAAGGGTTAGAGCTGGGAAAATTTAAAGTTTACAAAATTTCCCAAATTTTCCGATTTTTCTAAGAGGGGTTAAAAAAGGGTTTTTTTTAAAATTTGAATGTCAAATAAAAGAAAAAACGGGGAATAAACCCCAAAAAACCCAAAAAAATGTTACATTGTTTTTGGCCCGGATCATCCCAATTTTGGCAAAATTAGAGCTCGGAAAAAGTTGAAAATTTCTAAATTTTTTAAAAAATTAAACGTTTTTCTCGAAGGGGAAAAGTTTAAAAATAAATTTTTTTCAGTTTTTGAATGACAAAAAAAAGTAAATTCGAGGGGCTTCAACTGATACACTCCCCTTTGTAATCTTTCCCGATATTGGCAAAGGTAGACCCAGGGAAAAAGTTGAGATTTAAACTCGATGAGCTATTCGATAAAATTTCTGTTTGAAATCCCCCCCAATAGGGGCCCAAAGGGAAGAGCTGGGAAAAGGGTTTAAGTTTACTAAATTGTTACAAATTCACGTTTTCCCCCAAAAAATTTGGGTTTAAAAATGATTTTTTTAGTTTTGAATGACAAAAAAAGAAAAAAGGGGATGAGCGAAAACGATACATTGCTTTTGGGCGATCACCCCAAGTTGGCAAAATTAGAGCTGGGGAAAATTTGAGACACTCAATTTTTACAAATTTACGATTTTCTCAAAGAGTGATTTTAAAATGATTTTTCAGTTTGAAGGACAAAAAAAAGGAAAATTTCCCCATAAAGTACTAACTGAACACCCCCTTTGTAATACCCCAAATTTTGGGCAAAGTTAGAGAGGGAAAAGTTGAGTTTTAAAAATCGGAGCTACTTAATGAACTTTTCCTTTTGTAATAAATCCCCAATAGGGGCAAAGTTAGAGGGGAAAAGTTAAGATTACTAAATTTTTACAAATCACGTTTTTCTCGAAAGGGGTTCAAAAGAGTTTTTTAGATTTAAAATGACAAAAAAAATTTAAAGGGTGAGCGACTAATGATACTTTGTTTTTTCCCGATCTCCCAATGTTGGAAAAATTTAAAAGCTCGGAAAATTTTAAAGATTACTCGTTTTTACAAATTCACGATGTTCTCGAAGAGGTGGGTTCAAAAGAGTTTTTGGGTTTGAATGACAAATAAAAAGAAAATTCGATGAGTTTCCCTAACTGTTAACACTCCCCTTTGAACACCCGATATTGGAAAAGTTAGAGCAGGGAAAAAAATTGAGTTTTAAAAACCGATGAGCTACTTCTGATACTTTCCCCTTTTTAATCATCCCAATGTTGGCAAAGTAAGAGTAGGGAAAAGTTGAGATTTACTCATTTTTTAACAAATTCAAATTAAAATTTCTAAAAAAAGGGGGGTTCAAAATGAGTTTTCTGGGTTTTGAATGACATATGAAATTTAAACGGATGACCCCCCATTAATTTGAAACTTTCCCCTTTTTTTAATCACCCCAATATTGGAAAAATTAAGAGCAGGGAAAAAGGGTTGAGTTTATTTTAAATTTTTAAAAATTTTCCCCGTTTTTTCCAAAAAAGTGGGTTCAAAGTGAGTTTTCTAGTTTAAATTTACAAATGAAAAAAAACCGTTTGAGCTACTTATGTACTTGTTTTTTGAAATCACCCCAAATATTGGAAAAAGTTGAGCACAAAAAAAGTTGGGGATTACTCATTTTTTTCAAATTCCCCCGATTTTTCCTCGAAGAGGGGGTTAAAAATGAGTTTTCGGGGTTTTGAATGAAAAATGAAAGAAAAATTTCGATGAGTTTACTTACTAATAATTTCCCTTTTGTAATAAATCCCGATATTGAAAAAAGTAAGAGCAGGGAAAAAAAATTGAGATTATTTAATTTTTTTTTTTAAAATTCACAAATTTTCTCGAAAAGTGGGTTCAAAATGGGGTTTTCCCTTGGGGTTTAAATGCCCAAATAAAAGTAAACTAGAGAGCTACTTACTGTTTACATTGTTTTTTTGAATCCCCCCAAATTTTGGAAATTTTTAGAACAGGGAAAAAGTTGAGTTTTACCAATTTTTTGCAAAATTCACAAATTTTCCGAAAAGTGGGTTCAAAATGTTTTTTCTAGGTTTGAAGGGACAAATAAAAGAAAAACTGGTTGACCCTACAAAAACTGATACACCCCTTTTTTGTAATCATCCCAATTTTACCCAAAGTTAGACCCACAAAAAAGTTGGGGTTTCCCCAAATTTTTTACAAATTTCACGTTTTTTCTCAAAAATGGGGGTTTTTCAAAATGAGTGTTCTATGTTTGAATGAAAAATGAAATTTAAACCGATGAGCAAATTAAACCGAAAAACATTGCTTTTTTTTTAAATCTTTCCCCCTTTTGGCAAAGTTAGAAAAACCAAAAAAGTTAAGTTTACTAAATTTTTTGAAAATTCACGTTTTTTCTCGAAAAGGGGTTCAAAATGATTTTTTCAAAGGTTTAAAATGAAAAATGAAAAGGGGATCGGGGGAGATATCTGTCATTGCTTTTTGGATCGTCCATATTTTGGGCCCCAAATTTTAAAGCCCCCCCCCCGGAAAAATTTAAAGATACTAGTTCTTAATTTTCACGTTTTTTCTCAAAAAAGTGGGTTCAAAATGAGTTTTCTAGGTTTTAAATGACAAATACAAGTAAACTAAGAGTACAAACTGATACTTTGTTTTTGGGGTAATCACCCCCAATTTTGGGCAAAGTTAGAGAAACGACAAAGTTAAGATTTTTCCCCCAATTTTTTAAAAATTTCACGATTTTTCCAAAAAAATTTGGGTTAAAAATGAGTTTTCTAGTATTTGAATGAAAAATAAAAATTTAAACTAGATAAGCTAGGGGGAAAAGGAAAAAAGGAAATGAAATCGGGTTATTCCTTTTGTAATCATAAAAATTTTGGCCCAAAATTTAGAGCACGGAAAATTTGAGATTACTAAATTTTTAAAAATTCCGTTTTTTCTCGAAAAGTGGGTTCAAAATGAGTTTTATAGGTTTGAATAACAAATGAAAGTAAAATGGATGAGATACTAACTGATACATTCCCTTTTGTACTCATCCCAATATTGGCAAAGTTGAGATTACCCAATTTTTACAAATTCCGATTTTCTCGAAAAGAGTTTTCTGGGTTGAATGACAAATACAAGTGAACTGTATGTATGAGCTACTATATTTTTACTCAATTTTTAAAAATTCACGATTTTCTGGAAAAGTGGGTTCAAAATGAGTTTTCTAGATTTGAATGACTAGTGAAAGTAAACTGTATGAGCCACTACTGAACATTGCTTTTGCGATCATCCAAAGTGTTGGCAAAATTAGAGCTCGGAAAAGTTGAGATTACTCAATTTTTACAAATTTACGATTTTCTCGAAGAGTGAGTTTAAAATGAGTTTTCAGTTTGAATGACAAATAAAAGTAAATTCGATGAGCTACTAACTGATACACTCCCCTTTGTAATCATCCCGATATTGGCAAAGTGAGTGCACGGAAAAGTTGAGATTTAAACTCGATGAGCTACTTACTGATACATTTCCTTTTGTAATCATCCCAATATGGGCAAAGTTAGAGCTCGGAAAAGTTAAGATTACTAAATTTTTAAAAAATCACGATTTTCTCGAAAAGTGGGTTCAAAATGAGTTTTTTAGATTTGAATGACAAATAAAAGTAAACTGGATGAGCGACTAACTGATACATTGCTTTTTGCGATCATCCCAATGTTGGCAAAATAAGAGCTCGGAAGAGTTGAGATTTCTCAATTTTTACAAATTCACGATTTGCTCGACAAATGGATTCAAACGAGTTTTCTGGGTTTGAATGACTAGTAAAAGTAAACTGATGAGCCACTAACTGATACATTGCTTTTTGCGATCATCCAATGTTGGAAAAAAATTAGAGCTCGGAAAAGTTGAAAATTACTCAATTTTTACCAATTCACGATTTTCTCGAAGAGTGAGTTCAAAATGAGTTTTCTACGTTTGAATGACAAATAAAAGTAAATTCGATGAGCTACTAACTGATACACTTCCCTTTGTAATCATACCGATATTGCAAAGTTAGAGCACGGAAAAGTTGAGATTTAAACTCGATGAGCTACTTACTGTACACCCCCCTTTGTAATCATCCCGATAATGGCAAAGTTAGAGCGGGAAAAAGTTGAGATTTAAACTCGATGAGCTACTTACTGATACTTTCCCCTTTTGTAATCATCCCAATATTGGCAAAGTAAGAGTACGGAAAAGTTGAGATTACTCAATTTTTACAAATTCAAATTCAAATTCTCAAAAAGTGGGTTCAAAATGAGTTTTCTAGGTTTGATTGACATATGAAAGTAAACTGGATGAGCCACTAACTGAAACATTCCCTTTTGTAATCACCCAATATTGGAAAAACTAGAGCACGGAAAAGTTGAGATTCCCTCAATTTTTACAAATTCACGATTTTCTCGAAAGGGGGGTTCAAAGTGAGTTTTTCTAGGCTTGAATTACAAATGAAGCAAACTCGATGAGCTACTTACTGATACATTGCTTTTTGTAATCATCCCAATATTGGCAAAGTTAGAGCACGGAAAAGTTGAGATTACTCAGTTTTTACAAATTCACGATTTTCTCGAAGGGGTTCAAAATGAGTTTTCTAGGTTTGAATGACAAATGAAAGTAAACTGGATGAGCTACTTACTGATACATTGCTTTTTGTAATCATCTCACTATTGGCAAAGTTAGAACCCGGAAAAGTTGAGATTACTCAATTTTTACAAATTCACGATTTGCTCGACAAGTGGATTCAAACGAGTTTTCTAGTTTGAAGACTATTGAAAGTAAACTGGATGAGCTACTAACTGATATATTCCCTTTTGTAATCATCCCAACATTAGCAAAGTTAGAGCACGAAAAAGGTGAGATTACTCAATTTTTACAAATTCACGATTTTCTCGAAATGTGGGTTCAAAATGACTGTTATATGTTTGAATCACAAATGAAAGTAAACTCGATGAGCTACTTACCGAAACATTGCTTTTTGTAATCATCCCACTATTGGCAAAGTTAGAACCCGGAAAAGTTAAGATTACTCAATTTTTACAAATTCACGATTTTCTCGAAAAGTGGGTTCAAATGAGTTTTCTAGGTTTAAATGACAAATGAAAGTAAACGGATGAGCTACTTACTGATACATTGCTTTTTGTTAATCATCTCCACTATTGGCAAAGTTAGAACCCGGAAAAGTTAAGATTACTCAATTTTTACAAATTCACGATTTGCTCGACAAGTGGATTCAAACGAGTTTTCTAGGTTTGAATGACTAGTGAAAGTAAACTGGATGAGCCACTAACTGATACATTGCTTTTTGCGATCATCCCAATGTTGGCAAAATTAGAGCTCGGAAAAGTTGAGATTACTCAATTTTTACAAATTCACGATTTTCTCGAAGAGTGAGTTCAAAATGAGTTTTCTACGTTTGAATGACAAATAAAAGTAAATTCGATGAGCTACTAACTGATACACTCCCCTTTGTAATCATCCCGATATTGGCAAAGTTAGAGCACGGAAAAGTTGAGATTTAAACTCGATGAGCTACTTACTGATACACTCCCCTTTGTAATCATCCCGATAATGGCAAAGTTAGAGCAGGAAAAAGTTGAGATTTAAACTCGATGAGCTACTTACTGATACATTCCCTTTTGTAATCATCCCAATATTGGCAAAGTAAGAGTACGGAAAAGTTGAGATTACTCAGTTTTTACAAATTCAAATTCAAATTCTCAAAAAGTGGGTTCAAAATGAGTTTTCTAGGTTTGAATGACATATGAAAGTAAACTGGATGAGCCACTAACTGAAACATTCCATTTTGTAATCATCCCAATATTGGCAAACTTAGAGCACGGAAAAGTTGAGATTACTCAATTTTTACAAATTCACGATTTTCTCGAAAAGTGGGTTCAAAGTGAGTTTTCTAGGCTTGAATTACAAATGAAAGCAAACTCGATGAGCTACTTACTGATACATTGCTTTTTGTAATCATCCCACTATTGGCAAAGTTAGAGCACGGAAAAGTTGAGATTACTCAGTTTTTACAAATTCACGATTTTCTCGAAAAGTGGGTTCAAAATGAGTTTTCTAGGTTTGAATGACAAATGAAAGTAAACTGGATGAGCTACTAACTGATACATTCCCTTTTGTAATCATCCCAACATTAGCAAAGTTAGAGTACGAAAAAGGTGAGATTACTCAATTTTTACAAATTCACGATTTTCTCGAAATGTGGGTTCAAAATGAGTGTTCTAGGTTTGAATGACAAATGAAAGTAAACTCGATGAGCTACTTACTGATACATTGCTTTTTGTAATCATCCCACTATTGGCAAAGTAAGAACCGGAAAGTTAAGTTTACTCAATTTTTAACAAATTCACGATTTTCTCAAAAAGTGGGTTCAAAATGAGTTTTCTAGGTTTGAATGACATTAAAGTAAACTATTGAGCTGCTAACTGATACACTCCCTTTTGAAATCATCCCGATATTGGCAAGTAAGAGCACGGAAAAGTTGAGATTTAACTCGATGAGTACTTATGATACATTCCTTTTTGTAATCATCCCAATATTGAAAAGTAAGAGTACGAAAAGTTAGATTACACAGTTTTTACAAATTCAAATTAAATTCTCAAAGTGGGTTCAAAATGAGTTTTCTAGGTTTGAATGACAAATACAAGTAAACTATATGAGCTACTAACTGATACATTCCCTTTTGTAATCATCCCACTATTGGCAAAGTTAGAGCACGAAAAAGTTAAGATTACTCAAATTTTACAAAATTCACGTTTTTTCTCGAAAAGTGGTTTCAAAATGAGTTTTCTAGGTTTGAATGACAAATAAAAGTAAACTAGATGAGCTACTTACAAATACATTGCTTTTTGTAATCATCCCAATATTGGCAAAGTTAGAGCACGAAAAAGTTTATATTACTCAATTTTTAAAAATTCACGATTTTCTCGAAAAGTGGGTTCAAAATGAGTTTTCTGGGTTTGAATGACAAATGAAAGTAAACTCGATGAGCTACTTACAGATACATTCCCTTTTGTAATATCCCAATATTAGAAAAGTAAGATCACGAAGAAGTTGAGATTACTCAATTTTTTAACAAATTCACGATTTTCTCGAAATTGGGTTCAAATGAGTGTTCTATGTTTTGAATACAAATGAAGTAAACTCGATGAGCTACTTACTGAAACATTCCCTTTTGTAATCATCCCAAATTTTGGCAAATTAAGCACGGAAAAGTTGAGATTACTCAATTTTTACAAATTCACGATTTTTCTCGAAAAAGAGTTTTCTAGGTTTGAATGAAAAATACAAGTAAACTGTAGAGCTACTATTTTAAACTACTCATTTTTACAAATTCACGATTTTCTCGAAAAGTGGGTTCAAAATGAGTTTTCTAGGTTTGAATGACAAATGAAAGTAACCTCGACGAGCAACTTACGGATACATAGCTTTTTGTAATCATCCACTTTTGGGCAAAGAAGAAGACGGAAAAGTTAAGTTACTAAATTTTAAAAAATTCACGTTTTTTTCTCGAAAGGGGGTTTTAAAAATGATTTTCTAGTTTAAAGACAATGAAAGAAAACTCGTAGCTACTCTGTTTACTTGCGTTTTGTGAGGTCCAAATATTGCCAAAATTAGAGCAAAAAAAGTTAAACTACTAGATTTTTACAAATTCAGATTTTCTCAAAAAGGGGGTTCAAAATTTTTTTTTTTGGGTTTAAAATGAAAAATACAAGAAAACTATATGAGTACTAACTGTACATTCCCTTTTTAATCTCCCCCTATTGGAAAAATTAAGCTAGGAAAATTTTAAGATTACCAAAATTTTTAAGAAAATTCACGATTTTCTCAAAAAGTGTTTCAAAATGAGTTTTCGGGTTTGAATGACAAAAAAGTAAACAGATGAGCATTTTAAAAAATACATTGCTTTTTTAATCTCCCCAATATTGGAAAATTAGAGCACAAAAAGTTGTATTACTAAATTTTTTTACAAATTCCGATTTTTCTCGAAAAGTTTTTCAAAATGAGTTTTCTAAATTTGAATGAAAAATAAAAGTAACTCGATGACACTTACTGAACTTGTTTTTTTGTAACCCCTCATTGGCAAAGTAAAAAATTTAAACACTAATTTTTAAAAATTCACGTTTTTTCTCAAAAAGTGGGTTCAAAATGAGTTTCTAGTTTTTAAAATGCAATGAAAGTAAACTCGATGAGCTCTACTAAAACATTGCTTTTTTGTGATGGCCAAATATTGGCAAAATTAGAGCAGGGAAAATTTAAAGATTACTAAAATTTTTACAAATTCCACGTTTTTCTCAAAAAGGGGGTTCAAATGATTTTTTTCTAGGTTTGAAGCAAATCAAGGAAACTATAGGAGCACAAACTGATACATTCCCTTTTGTAATCATCCCACATTGGCAAAAAAAGAGCAGGGAAAAAGTTAAATTACTAAATTTTTTACAAATTCCGATTTTCTCAAAAGGGGGTTTCAAATGATTTTCTAGGCTTGAATAAAAAATATAAGAAAACGGGATAACTCTACTTATAAAATTGCTTTTTTAATCATTTTACTTTTTGGAAAAAATTGGAAAGGGAAAAATTGAGTTTAATACATGATGAATGCAATACAAGAAAACTAGATGACTACTCACTGATACTTCCTTTTGTCATCATCCCAATTTTGGAAGAAGAGCCGGAAAAGTTTATTACTCAATTTTTAAAAATTCTGATTTTCTAAAAAAGTGGGTTAAAATAGTTTTCAAAGGTTTCTTGAAAAATAAAGTAAACTAGATGAGCTACTACTAATATTTCCCCTTTTGTAACCCACCAATATTGGCAAATTTGATTACTAAATTTTTAAAAAATTTCCAATTTTCTCGAAAAGTGGGTTCAAAAAATAGTTTTTCTAGGTTTCATTGCAAATAAAGTAAACTATATAGCTACTAACTGATACCTCCCCTTTGAAATCACCCGATTTTGGGGCAAAGTTGGGGGCACGGAAAGTTGAGTTTTTAAACCGATGAGCTACTTACTGAACATTTTTTTTTGTAATCATCCCAATTTGGCAAGTAGAGTACGAAAAGTAGATTACTCAGTTTTTAAAAATTAAAATTTCAAATTCCCCCAAAAATGGGTTCAAATATTTTCGGGTTTGAATACAAAAAAAAAACTAATGAGCTACTAATTGATACTTCCCTTTGTATTGGAAAATTAGAGCACGAAAAAGTTAGATTACTTTTTTTTACAAATTAAAAGATTTTTCCGAAAAGTGGTTCAAAATGGTTTTTCTAGATTTGATGACAAATAAAATAAACTAGAAAAGCGGGGGGAAAAGAAAAGGGAAAATTTTAGTTTTCCCCCTTTTTGTAATCACCCCAAATATTGGCAAAGTAAGAGCACAAAATAGTTAAATTATTTCAATTTTTACAAATTCACGTTTTTCTCGTAAAGTGGTTTTAAAAAATGATTTTTTTCTATTTTGAATGAAAAATAAAGAAAACTCATGGCTACTTACCGATACATTGCTTTTTTAATCCCCCACTATTGGCAAAGTTAAAACGCGGAAAATTTTAAATTCTCTTTTTTAAAAATTCCCCGTTTGCTCAAAAAGTGGGTTCAAAATGATTTTCTTTTTTTGAATGAAAAATAAAAGAACTGGATGAGCATTTTACTGATACTTCCCTTTTTAATCATCCCAATTTTAGCAAATTTAGAGCACAAAAATTTAGTTTAAACTAAATTTTTTTACAATTCACGTTTTTTTCCCTCGAAATGTGGTTCAAAATGACTGTTCATGTTTGAAATGAAAAATGAAAGTAAACTCGATGACTACTAACTTTTTCATTCCCTTTTTTTTAATCATTCACTATTGGCAAATTTGAGCTAAGAAAAGTTAAGATTACTAAATTTTTTTAAAATTCACGTTTTTCCCCTTTCCAAAAAAGGGGTTTAAAAATGAGTTTTATAGGTTTGAATAACAATGAAAGAAAACGGGATGAGCTACTTACTGATACATTCCCTTTTTGACTCACCCCAATATTGGCAAAGTTGAATTACTCAATTTTTACAAATTCACTTTTCTCAAAAAAAGAGTTTTCTAGGTTTGAAATGACAAATCCAGTAAACTGTATGGCTCTATATTTTTACTAAATTTTTACAAATTCACGATTTTCTCAAAAAGGGGGTTTTAAAAATGATTTTTCTAGGTTTGAATGAAAAATGAAAGAAACTCGATGACTACTTACTGAAATTTGCTTTTTGTAATCATCCCCCTTTGGGCAAATAAAAAGACGGAAGTTAAGATTACTAAATTTTAAAAACAAATTCACGATTTTCTCGAAAAGTGGGTTCAAAATGAGTTTTCTAGATTTGAATGACAAATGAAAGTAAACTCGATGAGCTACTAGCTGATACATTGCTTTTTGTGATGGTCCAAATATTGCCAAAATTAGAGCACGGAAAAGTTAAGACTACTAGATTTTTACAAATTCACGATTTTCTCGAAAAGTGGGTTCAAAATGAGTTTTTTAGGTTTGAATGACAAATACAAGTAAACTATATGAGCTACTAACTGATACATTCCTTTTGTAATGCATCCCACTATTGCAAAGTTAGAGCTAGAAAAGTTAAGATTACTCAATTTTTACAAATTCACGATTTTCTCGAAAAGTGGTTTCAAAATGAGTTTTCTAGGTTTGAATGACAAATAAAAGTAAACTAATGAGCTACTTACAATACATTGCTTTTGTAATCATCCCATATTGGCAAATTAGAGCAGAAAAAGTTGATATTACTCAATTTTTACAAATTCACGATTTTCTCGAAAAGTGGTTCAAAATGAGTTTTCTAATTTGAATGACAAATGAAAGTAAACTCGATGAGCTAACTTACTGATACATTGTTTTTGTAATCATCTCTCTATTGGCAAAGTACAGAAAAAGTTAACTACTAGCAATTTTTATACAAATTCACGATTTCTCGAAAAGTGGGTTCAAAATGAGTTTTTTAAGTTTGAATGACAATACAAGTAAACTATGAGCTACTAACTGAAACATTCCTTTTGTAATCATCCCTACTTTGGCAAAGTGAAGCTAGGAAAGTTAGATTACTCAATTTTTACAAATTCACGATTTTCTCGAAAAGTGGGTTCAAAATGAGTTTTCTATATTTGAATGACAAATGAAAGTAAACTCGATGAGCTACTAGCTAAAACATTGCTTTTTGTGATGGTCCAAATATTGGCAAAATTAGAGCACGGAAAAGTTAAGATTACTCAATTTTTACAAATTCACGATTTTCTCGAAAAGTGGGTTCAAATGAGTTTTCTAGGTTTGAATGACAAATACAAGGAAACTATATGAGCCACTAACTGATACATTCCCTTTTGTAATCATCCCACTATTGGCAAAGTTAGAGCTAGGAAAAGTTAAGATTACTCAATTTTTACAAATTCACGATTTTCTCGAAAAGTGGTTTCAAAATGAGTTTTCTAGGCTTGAATGAAAAATATAAGTAAACTGGATGAACTACTAACTTATACATTGCTTTTTGTAATCATCTTACTATTGGGAAAGTTGGAGAACGGAAAAGTTGAGATTAATGACATGATGAATGACAAATACAAGTAAACTAGATGAGCTACTCACTGATACATTCCCTTTTGTCATCATCCCAATATTGGAAAGTAAGAGCACGGAAAAGTTGATATTACTCAATTTT
Organism: Drosophila nebulosa; assembly: GCA_024703675.1. Lineage (NCBI taxonomy): Eukaryota > Metazoa > Arthropoda > Insecta > Diptera > Drosophilidae > Drosophila > Drosophila nebulosa. Next base: position 20,268 of record JANFPS010000079.1, on the reverse strand, counting down.
TACAAATTCATGATTTTCTAGAAAAGTGGGTTCAAAATGAGTTTTCTAGGTTTCATTGACAAATAAAAGTAAACTAGATGAGCTACTTACTAATATATTCCCTTTTGTAATCATCCCAATATTGGCAAAGTTAGATTACTCAATTTTAACAAATTCACAATTTTCTCGAAAAGTGGGTTCAAAATGAGTTTTCTAGATTTCAATGACAAATGAAAGTAAACTATATGAGCTACTAACTGATACACTTCCCTTTGTAATCATCCCGATATTGGCAAAGTTAGAGCACGGAAAAGTTGAGATTTAAACTCGATGAGCTACTTACTGATACATTCCTTTTTGTAATCATCCCAATATTGGCAAAGTAAGAGTACGGAAAAGTTGAGATTACTCAGTTTTTACAAATTCAAATTCAAATTCTCAGAAAGTGGGTTCAAAATGAGTTTTCTAGGTTTGAATGACAAATACAAGTAAACTATATGAGCTACTAACTGATACATTCCCTTTTGTATTGGCAAAGTTAGAGCACGAAAAAGTTAAGATTACTCAATTTTTACAAATTCACGATTTTTCCGAAAAGTGGGTTCAAAATGAGTTTTCTAGATTTGAATGACAAATACAAGTAAACTAGATAAGCTAGGGGGATAAGCAAAAGGAAATGTATCAGTTATTCCCTTTTGTAATCATCCCAATATTGGCAAAGTAAGAGCACGAAATAGTTAAGATTACTCAATTTTTACAAATTCACGATTTTCTCGTAAAGTGGTTTCAAAATGAGTTTTCTATGTTTGAATGACAAATGAAAGTAAACTCGATGAGCTACTTACCGATACATTGCTTTTTGTAATCATCCCACTATTGGCAAAGTTAGAACGCGGAAAAGTTAAGATTACTCAATTTTTGCAAATTCACGATTTGCTCGAAAAGTGGTTCAAATGAGTTTTCTAGGTTGACAAATGAAAGTAAACTGGATGAGCTACTTACTGATACATTCCCTTTTGTAATCATCCCAATATTAGCAAAGTTAGAGCACGAAAAAGTTGAGATTACTCAATTTTTACAAATTCACGATTTTCTCGAAATGTGGGTTCAAAATGACTGTTCTATGTTTGAATGACAAATGAAAGTAAACTCGATGAGCTACTAACTTATTCATTCCCTTTTGTAATCATTCACTATTGGCAAAGTTAGAGCTAAGAAAAGTTAAGATTACTCAATTTTTACAAATTCACGATTTTCTCGAAAAGTGGTTTCAAAATGAGTTTTATAGGTTTGAATAACAAATGAAAGTAAACTGGATGAGCTACTTACTGATACATTCCCTTTTGTACTCATCCCAATATTGGCAAAGTTGAGATTACTCAATTTTTACAAATTCACGATTTTCTCGAAAAAAGAGTTTTCTAGGTTTGAATGACAAATACAAGTAAAACTGTAATGAGCTACTATATTATACTCAATTTTTACAAATTAAACGATTCTTCTCGAAAAGTGGGTTCAAAATGAGTTTTCTAGGTTTGAATGACAAATGAAAGTAAACTGGATGAGCTACTTACTGATACATTCCCTTTTGTAATCATCCCAATATTAGCAAAGTTAGAGCACGAAAAAGTTAGATTACTCAATTTTTACAAATTCACGATTTTCTCGAAATGTGGGTTCAAAATGACTGTTCTAGGTTTGAATGACAAATAAAAGAAAACTCGATGAGCTACTAATTTATTATTCCCTTTGTAATCATTCCACTATTGGCAAATTTAGAGCTAAGAAAAGTTAAGAATAAATTTTACAAATTCACGATTTTCTCGAAAAGTGTTCAAAATGAGTTTTATGGGTTTTGAAAACAAATAAAAGTTAACTGGATGAGCTGTAAGTGATACATTCCCTTTTGTATCACCCCAAAATTATTGACAAAGTTGAGATTACTCAATTTTTAAAAAATTTCACGATTTTCTCGAAAAGGGGGTTTCAAAATGAGTTTTTAGGTTTGATGACAAATACAAGTAAACTAGATGAGCTACTCACTGATACATTCCCTTTTTTTCATCATCCCCAATTTTGGAAAGTAAGAGCACGGAAAGGTTGAGATTACTGAATTTTTACAAATTCACGATTTTCTCGAAATGTGGGTTCAAAATGAGTTTTCTAGGTTTGAATGACAAATCAAAGTAAACTCGATGAGCTACTTACTGATACATTGCTTTTTGAAATCATCCCACTATTGGCAAAGTAAGAACAGGGAAAAGTTAAGATTACTCATTTTTTACAAATTCACAAATTTTCTCGAAAAAGGGGGTTTCAAAATGAGTTTTCAGATTTAATGAAAAATGAAAGTAAACTGGATGAGCTATTTATTTGATACATTCCCTTTTTGTAATATTCAAAAATTGGCAAAGTTAGAGCACGGAAAAAGTTAAAGGGATTACTCAATTTTAAAAAATTTAAACGATTTTTTTCGAAAAGGGGTTTTTCAAAATGATTTTTCAAAGATTTGAATAAAAAATTTACAAGTAAAACTAGATAAGTGGGGGGATAAGAAAAAGGGAAAATTTTTCGATTTTTCCCCTTTTTGAAAATCTTTCCCAAATATGGGAAAATTTTAGAGCACGGAAAATTTGAGATTACTCAATTTTTAAAAAATTCACGTTTTTCTCAAAAAAGGGGTTCAAAATGAGTTTTCATGATTGAATAAACAAATGAAAGAAATGGATGAGCTACTAACTGTTTACTTTTCCTTTTTGTTTTTACCCCAAAATTTTGGCCCAAAGTTGAAAATTAAATCAATTTGAAAAAAATTTCCGTTTTTCTCGAAAAGTGGGTTTCAAAATGGGGCTTTTCTAGGGTTTGAATAAAAAATAAAAGTAAATGATGAGCTACTTACTGATACATTGTTTTTTTGTAATTTATAAAATATTGGCAAAGTAAAAAACACGGAAAAGTTAAAATTTTAAATTTAATTTGGGAAACAAATTTCACGATTTTCTCAAAAAAGGGGTTCAAATAAATTTTTTAAACATTTGAAGGAAAAAAATGAAAGTAAACCCCAAAAAATGGGGCTACTAGCTAAAATTACATTGCTTTTTTGAGGGTTTCCGAATTTTGGGGAAAAAATTAAAACCCGGGAAAAAATTTAAGGGACAATAGATTTTTAAAAATTTCCCCGTTTTTCTCGAAAAAGGGGGTTAAAAAGGTTTTTTCTAGGTTTGAAGGGGCCAAATAAAAAAGGAAAAACTATATGACCCTACGAACTGATACATTCCCTTTGAAAATCATAAAAAATATTGGGCAAAAAGTTAAAAGGGGGGAAAAATTTGGGAGTTTAAACCAAATTTTAAAAAAAAATTTACAAATTTTCCGAAAAGGGTTTCAAAAAGGGTTTTTTCCCTAGGTTTGAATGAAAAATATAAGTAAACTGGATGAACTACAAAACTTATCATTGTTTTTTTGAAATCATTTTAAACTTTTGGGAAAAGTTGGAAAAACGGAAAAGTTGAAAATTAATGACAGTGAATGACAAATAAAAAGTCAACTAGATTGAGCTACCCCAATATACTTTCCCTTTTGTCATCACCCCAAATTTTTGGAAAGTAAGACCCAGGGAAAATTTGAGATTACTCAATTTTACAAATTCATATTTTCTCAAAAAGGGGTTTTCCCAAAATGATTTTTTAAAGGTTTGAATAAACAAATGAAATTTAACTGGGTGGGGTTACTCACGAAAACTTTCCCCTTTTTGTATCATCCCAATTTTGGGAAATTTAAGAGCACGGAAAAGTTGGATTACTGAATTTTACAAATTCACGATTTTTCAAAAAAAGTGGGTTAAAAAATGAGTTTTCTAGTTTTCAATGCCCCCAAAAAAAAAGTAAAAATATATGAGCTTAAAAGATACACCCCCCTTTGTAAATCCCGTATTGGAAAAAAGGTTTAGACCAGGGAAAAGTTGAGTTTTAAACCCTCGAAAAGCTATTTACGATCCCTTTCCCCTTTTTTAATCACCCCCAATTTTGGGCCCAAAGTAAGAGTACGGGAAAAGTTGAGATTACTCAGTTTTTACAAATTAAATTTTAAAAAATTCTCGGGAAAGTGGGTTCAAAAGGGAGTTTTCTAGGTTTGAAGGGACAAATACAAGAAAAATTATGAGTACAACGATACATTCCCTTTTTTTAATCACCCCAAACTAATTGGGCCCAAAGTTAGAGCACAAAAAAGTTAAGATTACTCAATTTTTAAAAATTTCACAAATTTTCCGAAAAGGGGGTTCCAAAGAGTTTTCTAGATTTGAATGACAAAATACAAGAAAAAATAAGAAGTAGGGGGATAAGCAAAGGGGAAATGTATAAAGTTTTCCCTTTTGTAATCTTCCCAATTTTGGGCAAAGTAAGGGGCACGAAAAAAAAAAGTTTACTCTTTTTTTACAAAATCACGTTTTTCCGAAAAGTGGGTTAAAAATTGAGTTTTCTGGGTTTTGAATGACAAATAAAAAGAAAACTATATGAGCTAAAAAATGATACTTTCCCCTTTTTGTAATCATTCAATTTTGGGAACAAATTTAGAGCCCCGGAAAAGTTAAGATTACTAAAAATTTTAAACAAATTCACGTTTTTCTCGAAAAGTGGGTTAAAAATTGAGTTTTTGGGTTTTTAAATGACAAATACAAGTAAATTTAGAAAGTTTAGGGGGATAAGAAAAAAGGAAAATTTATATCAGATCCCCCTTTTTGTAATAACCCAAAAAAAATTTTTAAAACCAAAAGGGAATATCTGTTTATTTTTCCCTTTTTGGGTTATCCCCCTTTTCTTTTTTCCTTGGGGTTTTACTTTGTATTTTCATTCAAATCTAAAAAAACCATTTGAACCCCATTTTTCGAGAAAATCGGGGAATTTTTTAAAAATTTGAGAATCTTAATTTTTCCGTGCCTCAAAATTTTGCCAATTTTAAAATGATTCCCAAAAGGGAATTTTTCATTTTAAGTAGCCCATAAAATTTTTACTTATATTTGTCATTAAAACCTAAAAAAATTTCATTTAAAACCCCACTTTTCGGGGAAAAAATCTTTTGAATTTGTAAAAATTGAGAAATTTTAATTTTTTTGGGTTGTTTTCTACTTGCCAAAAATTTGGGGGGGGAAAGTTTCCCAAAAGGGAAAAAAAAAAACGATACATTTCCTTTTTGCTTATCCCTAGTTTATTAGTTTACTTGTTTTTGGGCATTCAAATTAAAAAAAACTCATTTTAAAACCCATTTTTCCCAAAAAAATTTCGTAATTTGTAAAATTGAGTAATTTTTAACTTTTTCGTGCTCAAACTTTCCCAATAGTGGGATGTTTCCCAAAGGGGGGAATGTATCAGTTAGTAGTTTCATAAGTTTATTTTTAATTTGTCATTAAAACCTGGGAAAACTCTTTTTTAAACCCCCACTTTCTGAGAATTTAAAAATTAAATTTTGAAAAAAATGAGTAATCTCAATTTTTCCCGTACTTTTACTTTGCCAATATTGGGATGTTTAAAAAAAGGAATGTATCAGAAGTAGCTAATCAGTTTAAAATCCCCAATTTGCCGGGGTCAAATTTTTCCCAATATCGGGTTTATTACAAAGGGGAGGTATCATTTATTTAGCTATTTGTTTACTTTTTTTGTCATTGAAATCTAGAAAAAACTAAATTTTAAAACCCACTTTTCGAAAAATGGGGAAATTTTTGAAAAAAATTCCCAGAAATCTAACTTTTCCGTGCTTTTATTTTCCAAATTGGGGGGTTTTGAAAAAAAAGGAATGTTCAGTGAGAAGCTCACCCGTTAATTTTCATTTGGATTAAAACCTAAAAAAATCATTTTGAAACCATTTTTTTTCGAGAAAACATGTTTTTGAAAAAAATTGGAAATCTCAACTTTCCGTGCTCTTTCTTTCCCCAAATGGGATGTGAAAAAAGGGGAAATTTGTATCAGGGGAGTAGCTATCTAGTTGACTTGTATTTGTAAATTAAATTCATGTAATTAATCTAAACTTTTCCGTTCCCCAAAATTTTCCCCAAAATTTATTTAAGATGATTCCCAAAAAACCCAAATGTATAAGTTAGTAGTTCATCCATTTTACTTATATTTTTTCATTCAAGCCTAAAAAAACTCATTTTAAAAACCACTTTAAAGAAAATCGTAAATTTGTAAATTTGAGTAATCTAAAATTTTTCCCTTTCTCTAACTTTGCCAATATTGGGATGACCCCCCCAAAAAGGGAATGTATCAGTTAGAAAGCTCATTTAGTTTTTTTTTTTTTTTTCCTTTTTGTCATTAAAACCTAGGAAAACTTTAATTTTGAACCCCCTTTCGGGGGAAAAAATCGGGGAAATTTGAAAAAATTTAAGAGCCCTTAATTTTTTCCGGCTCTAATTTTGCCAATTTTCCCGGACCTTTCCACAAAAAGCAATGTATAAAGCAGTAGCTCATCGAGTTTACTTCATTGTCTTTAAAAGTAAAAAAAATTTTTTCATGAACCCATTTTTCGAGAAAAATCTTTAAATTTTGTTAAAAATTGAGTAATCTTAACTTTTCCGGGGTTCTTACTTTGAAAATTAGGGGGGGGGGGGGGATAATTAAAAAAAAGAAATTTTCAGTAAGTACTCATCGATTTTACTTTTTTTTTATTAAAACCTAGAAAAAAACCTTTTTTAAACCACTTTTCGAAAAAATCGTAAATTTTGTTCAAATTGAGTAATCTAACTTTCCCAAATTTTGGGGTAAAAATACAAAAAGGAATTTTATCAGTTAGTAGTTTCTCCAGTTTATTTTCATTTTTTCATTCAACATAGAAAACTCTTTTTGAACCCATTTTTCGAAAAAATTTGGGTTAAATTTTGAAAAAATTGAGAAATTTCTAAAATTTTTCCCCGTGTTTAAAATTTTGGCCAATTTTGGGATGATTAAAAAAAGGGGAAATATTGATATTTTTCCCTTTTGGCTTACCCCCCCTAGCTTTTAAATTTAAATTGTATTTGTCTTTTAAAAATCAGAAAAAATCATTTTGAACCATTTTTGGGAAAAAATCTTTGAATTTTTTAAAAAGGGGGAGTAATCAAAAAAATTTTTCCCTTGCTCAAAACTTTGCCAATATTGAATGATTAAAAAAGGGGAAATTTTTATCATTTTAGTAGTCATTTTTTATTTTAAATTATATTTTTTCTTTCCCAAAACCTAGAAAACTCTTTTTGAACCCTTTTTTCCCGAAAAAAATCGTAAATTTTGGAAAAAAATTGAGTAATCTTAATTTTTCCGGGGTTCAACTTTCCCCAATAGTGGGATGATACAAAAAAGCAATGTATCGGTAAGTAGCTCATCGTTTTTATTTTCATTTGTTTTTTCAAACTAGAACACCCATTTTGAACCCCCCTTTTTGCCGGGGAAAAAATCGTGAATTGGGGCAAAAAAATTGAGAAATTTTAAACCCTTTCCGGGTGCTAATAACTTTGTAATTTTTGGGATGATTCCCAAAAAGGGAATGTATCAGTAAGAGCTCATGAGTTTACTTTCATTTTGTCATTCAAATGTAGAAAAACTCTTTTTGAAACCACTTTTCGAGAAAAATCGTGAATTTGAAAAAAATTGAGTAATCTTAACTTTTTCCGGGGGTTTCTAACTTTCCCAAAGTGGGATGATTACAAAAAGCAATTTTTTGGGTTTAAGTAGCTCATCGATTTTTAAACTTTTTTTGTGTTTCCCAAACTTTAAAAAAAGGCATTTTTTAAAACCCCCCCATTTGGGAGAAAATCTTGGGAATTTTTTAAAAAATTTGAGTAATCTCAACTTTTTCGTGTCAAACCCTTTGACTAAATTTTGGGATGTTTACAAATTTGGAATGTATCAGTAATGGGCTCATCCATTTTTACTTTCATTTGTCATTAAAAACTAAAAAAATCTTTTTAAAACCAAATTTTCGAGAATACTGGAATTTCCCAAAAAAATTAAAGTAAATCGAACTTTTCCGTGTTCAAAATTTTTCCCAATAGGGGGAGGGATTAAAAAAAGCAATGTATCGGTAAGTAGCTCATCGATTTTACCTTTCTTTTGTCTTTAAAACCTAAAAAAACTCTTTTTAAACCCACTTTTCAAAGAAAATGGGGTGTTTTGGAAAAAATTCAGTAATTTTAACCTTTGGTGCTTTACTTTCCCAAAAATTGGGATGATGAAAAAAGGGGAATTTTATCATTTAGTAGCCTCAAAAAGTTTATTTTATTTTTGGGTCATTCAAACCTAGAAAAATTTCATTTTAAACCCCAAACCTTTTCGAGAAACCCGTAAATTTGAAAAATTTCCCAGTAATCTAAACCTTTTCCGTGCTCTTACTTTCCAATATTGGATAAATCCCAAAAAGGGAAAATGTATCATTTAGTAGCCATCCATTTTACTTTTCATTTGTCATTAAAATCTTTAAAAAACCCATTTTGAACCCACTTTTGAAAAAAATCGTGTTTTTTTTTTAAAAATTAGTAGCCCTTAAAATTTTTCCCGTGCTCAAATTTTCCCAAAAATTCGGCCCATCAAAAAAAAGCAATGTATCAGTAGTAGTCTTTCGAGTTTACTTTCATTTGTCATTAAAAATGTAAAAAAAAACTAATTATAAAACCCACCTTTTCGAAAAAATTCGGGAATTTTTTAAAATTTGAGAAATCTTAAAATTTTTCCGGTTCTTCCCTTTTGCCAATAGGGGGATGTTTTTTACAAAAAGAAATTTTAAATCAGTAATAGGTCACGAGTTTACTTTCTTTTGTCAATTCAAAACCTGGGAAAAATTCTTTTTAAAACCCACTTTTGGAAAAAAAACCCGTGAATTTTTTTAAAAATTGGGATTTAATCTTAACTTTTCCGTTTTTCTTACTTTGCCAATAGGGGATGATTACAAAAAGCAATGTTCAGTAAGAAAAGCTCTTTCGAGTTTATTTTCTTTTGTCTTTAAAAACCTAAAAAACCCTCTTTTTAAACCCAAAACTTTTGGGGGAAAAAAAAATCGGGAATTTGAAAAAATTTGAGAAAATTCTAAAACTTTCCCAAAGGGGATAAATACAAAAGGGAATGTACCGGGTTAGTGGGAATCCTTTTACTTTCTTTTGGGCATTCAATCATAAAAAAACTCATTTTGAACCCCCCCTTTTCGAAAAAAATCGTAAATTTGAAAAAAATTGAGAAAATCTCAACTTTTCCGTGCTCAAAAATTGCCAAAGGGGATAAATTACAAAAGGGAATATCTGAATATTTTTATTTTTGCCTATCCCCCCTAGTTTAAAACTAGTTTATTTGTATTTGTCTTTTAAAATCTAAAAAAACCTTTTTTTAAAACCCATTTTTCGAAAAAATTTGGGGTAAATTTTGTTAAAATTGAGTAATTTTAAAAATTTTTCCGTGCTCAAAATTTTGCCATTAGTGAAGATTACAAAAGGGGAAAAGTACCCCAAGTTAGTAGTCAAATAGTTTACTTATTTTGTCATTAAAACCCTAGAAAACTCTTTTTAAAACCCACTTTTCGGGGAAAATGGTAAAATTTGAAAAAAATTGAGTAATCTTAATTTTCCCGGGTTCTAATTTTGGGCCAATAGTGGGATGATTCCCAAAAACAATGCCCCCCCGGTAAGAAAGCTCATGGGAGTTTACTTTTTTTTGGCATTCAAAAAATAGAACACTCTTTTTTAAACCCACTTTTCGAGAAAATCGTGAATTTTTAAAAAATTGGGAGTAATCTTAATTTTTCCGTTTTCTTATTTTGCCAATAGTGGGATGATTAAAAAAAGAATGTACCCAGTAAGTAGCTCACGATTTTTTACTTTCTTTTGCCCAATTCAAACCAAAGAAAACTCTTTTTAAAACCCACTTTTCGAGAAAATGGGAAATTTTTAAAAAATTCAGTAATCTCAACCTTTCCGTGCCCCTTTACTTTCCAATATTGGGATGATGAAAAAAAGGGAATTTTTACGGTTAGTAGCTAAATTGGGTTTACTTATATTTGTTTTTTAAAACCCTAAAAAAAACTCATTTTAAAACCCCATTTTTCGAGAAAAAAATCGTAAATTTTGGGTAAAAATCTGTAGTTTAACTTTTCCGTGTCTAACTTTGCCAAAAATTTGGAGATCACAAAAAGCAAGTATCAGTAAGTAGCTCATCGAGTTTATTTAAATTGCATTAAAAAATAAAAAAACTTATTTTAAAACCCAAATTTTTGAGAAAATCTTTGGAAATTTGTTAACATTTTAGTAGTTTTAAATTTTTCCGTGCTCTAACTTTCCCAATATTGGACGATAACAAAAAGCAATGTATCAGCTATTAGCCCCAAGGAGTTTATTTTTCTTTTGTCATTCAAACCTAGAAAACTCTTTTTGAACCCATTTTTCGAAAAAAAATTGGGGAATTTAAAAAATTGAGAAATTTTAATTTTTTCCGTGTTTTTTAACTTTGCCAATAGTGGGTGATTAAAAAAAAGGCAATGATCAGTAAGTAGCTCATCTAGTATTTTCTTTTGTAATTAAAAACCTTTAAAAAACTCATTTTGACCCCATTTTTCGAAAAAAATCGTAAATTTTGAAAAAATCTATTACTCTTAACTTTTCCTTTGTTAATTTTCCCAATTTTTGGGGACCATCAAAAAAAAGGGCAATGTATCAACAGTGGGCCATCCATTTTTACTTTCATTTGTCTTTGGAAATCTAGAAAAATTTCTTTTTCCCCCCACTTTTTGAGAAAATCGTGAATTTGTAAAAAATGGGGGAATCTTAATTTTTCCCCGTGTTTTTTTACTTTTCCCCAAATAGGGGAGGATTTAAAAAAGCAATTTTTATCGGGAAGTAGTAAATCGATTTTATTTTGATTTGTCATTCAAACCCTTTAAAAAAAACTCATTTTAAACCCCCACATTTCGAAAAAAATCGGAATTTTTTTAAAAATTCAGTAATCTAAACCTTTCCGTGCTCTTACTTTCCAATAGGGGATGATGAAAAAAGGGGAAATTGTATCGTAAAGTAGCCATCTAGTTTTATTTGGGTTTTTGTCATTCAAACCTGGAAAAACCTTTTTTTAAAAACCCCCATTTCGAGAAAATCTTTAAATTTTGAAAAAAATTGAGTAATTCAATTTTGTAAAATTTTTGGGATGAGTACAAAAGGGAATGTATCACTTACTAGCCACCCATTTAAACTTTTTTTGTTATTAAAAACCTATAAAACTCATTTTAAAACCATTTTTTGGGGAAAATCGGAATTGTAAAAATTGAGTAATTTAATTTTTCTTAGCTCTAATTTTGCCAAAAGTGAAGATACAAAAGGGGGGGGAAATAATTTAGTAGTCACGAGTTTATTTTCATTTGTCATTAAACATAGAACATCATTTAAAACCCACATTTCGGGGGAAAACGTAAATTTTTGAAAAAAAATTGAGTAATCCAATTTTTTTCGTGCCCCAAAACTTTGTAATTTTGGGTGATTACAAAAGGGAATGTTCAGAAAAGTAGCTCTTTCCAGTTTATTTTCTTTTGTCTTTAAAAAAACCTAAAAAAACCATTTTTAAACCCAATTTTTTCGGGGAAAATGGGTGAATTTTTTAAAATTGAGTAATAATATAGTAGCTCAGAAAAGTTTACTTGTATTTGTAAATTCAAACCTAGAAAACTTTTTTTCCAAAAAGGAAAATCGGGGAATTTGTAAAAATTGGGGGAAATCTCAACTTTTTTCAATTTTGGGATGAGTACAAAAGGGAATTATCACTTACTAGCTCATCCAGTTAATTTTAATTTGTTACCCAAACCTAAAAAAAATCATTTTAAAACCCCCACTTTTCGAAAAAATGGGGAAATTTTTTAAAAAAATTGGGAGAAATCTTAACTTTTCTTACCCTTAACTTTGCCAATAGTGAATGATTAAAAAAAGGGAATGAATTAAGTTAGAAACTCATGGGTTTTTAAACTTAAATTTGTCATTCAAACATAAAAACATTTCATTTTGAACCCACATTTCGGGGAAAATCGTGAATTTTAAAAAGGAGAAAATTCAACTTTTTCTTTGCTTTTATTTTAAAAATTATTGGGAGATTAAAAAAAGGGAAAACTGATACTTTTCCCTTTTGCTTATCCCCCAAAGTTTTATTAGTTACTTGTATTTGCCCATTAAATCTAAAAAAAAACTCATTTTGAACCCATTTTTTGGGAAAAATCTTTGAATTTGAAAAAATTGAGAATCTTAATTTTTTCGTGCTTAAACTTTGCCAATAGTGGGATGTTTAAAAAAGGGGAATGTATCAGTTAGAGCTCATATAGTTTATTTGTTTTTGGTCTTCAAACCGGGAAAACCCCATTTTGAAACCCTTTTTTGAAAATTTAATTTAAATTTTGAAAAAAAAAACTGATAATCTCAATTTTCCTTTACTCTTATTTTGGGCCAATTTGGGGATGATTAAAAAAAAGGGAAGTTCAGTAATTTGGGCTCATCGATTTTTAAATCCCCAATTTTTTCCGTGCTCAAAACTTTGCCAATATCGGGATGATACAAAGGGAAGTGTATCAGTTAGTAGCTCATTATTTTCTTTCTTTTGTCATTGAAATCTAAAAAAACTCTTTTTAAACCCCACTTTTTGAGAAAATTGTGAATTTGTTAAAATTGAGTAATCAACTTTGCCAATTTTGGGGTGATTAAAAAAAGGGAAAATATATTAGTAAGTAGCCATTTTGTTTACTTTTATTTGTCAATGAAACTAGAAAACTCATTTTGAACCCATTTTTCGAAAAAATTTAAAGGAATTTGAAAAAAATTGAGAATATAAAACTTTTCCGGGGCTCTTACTTTCCAAAATATTGGGGAGGAAAAAGGGGGAAATTTTTTATCATTTGAGTACCCCTCATTAGTTTACTTGATTTCCTTATCATGTCATTAATCTCAACTTTCCGTCCCCAACTTTCCCAATAGTAAGATGATTAAAAAAAAAGCAATTTTATAAGTTAGTAGTTCATCCAGTTTATTTATTTTTTCATTCAAGCCTAGGAAACTCTTTTGGGAAAAAACCACTTTTCGAAAAAAATCGTGAATTTGAAAAATTGAGAAATCTTAATTTTTCCTACCCTCTAACTTTCCCCAATAGGGGGATGTTTTCCCAAAAGGGAAGTATCAGTTAGTGGTCATTATTTTCCCTTTGGGTTTTTTGTCATTAAAACCTAAAAAAAAACTCATTTTAAAAACCCATTTTTTTCGAAAAAAAATTCGTAAATTTGAAAAAATTTTAAGAAATTTTAAACCCTTTCCGTGCTCAATTTTCCCCCAATTTTTGGGGACCATCACAAAAAGCAATTTTTTTAGCTAGTACCCTAAATCGAATTTTATTTTCTTTTGTCTTAAAATTTCTGAAAAAAACCATTTTAAAACCCATTTTTCGAGAAAAATCGGTGAATTGAAAAAATTGAGTAATTTTAAATTTTTTCCTAGTCCCCATTTTTCCAATAGTGGGATGTTTAAAAAAGGGGAATGTATCAGTTGGGTAGTTTCTTTAAAGTTTACTTGATTTGTCTTTTAAAAACCTAAAAAAATCTTTTTAACCCACTTTTCGAAAAAAATGGAAGGGGGTAAAAAAATCTGTAGTTTAACTTTTTTTACTTTGCCAATAGGAGATGATTAAAAAAAAACAATGTATCAGAAAGGGTAGCTCATGGGGTTTACTTTATTTGCCCATAAAAAATTTGGGAAAACTCTTTTAAAACCCCCCTTTTGGGAAAAAATCGGGGAATTTTGAAAAAATTATTAATATCAACTTTTCGGCCTAATTTTCCCAATATTGGGTTTGATTAAAAAAGCAATGTATTTGTAAGACTAAATCTATTTTACTTTTTTTTGAAATTAAAACCCTAAAAAACTCATTTGAAACCTTTTTTTGGGAGAAAACGGGGAATTTTTTAAAAAGGGAGAAATCTTAATTTTTTCCTAGTTTAAAACTTTGCCAATAGTGGGATGATTAAAAAAGGGGAAAATGTACAGTTAGTAGCTCATTATTTTTAATTGTTTTTGGCAAAAAACCTAAAAAACTCATTTTAAACCCCACTTTTCCGAAAAATCGTAAATTTTGAAAAAAATCTAGTAGTCAAAATTTTCCTTTGCTCAAATTTTTTGGGAATTTTGGGGGACCATCCCAAAAACCCAATGTATCAGCTAGTAGCTCATCGGGGTTTAATTTTCTTTTGTCTTTCAAATCTAAAAAATCTTTTTTAAACCCCCATTTTTCGAGAAAATCTTTGAATTTTTTAAAATTGAGTAATCTTAACTTTTCCGTCTTTTTATTTTCCCAAAGTGGGATGTTACAAAAAGGGGCAATGTTTTCAGTAATAGCTCATGAGTTTACTTTCTTTTTTCATTCAAACCTAGAAAACCTTTTTCCCCCCCACTTTTGAGAAAACGTGAATTGAAAAAATTGAGTTAAAAATTTATAGTAGCTCTTTTACATTTTTTACTTGTATTTGTCATTAAAAACCTAAAAACTTTTTTTCGAGAAAATCGTGAATTTGTAAAAAATTGAGAATCTCAATTTTGCCCAATTTTTTTTTTTTTTTGGGATGAGAAAAAAGGGGAATTTTATAAAGTAAGTAGTAAATCCATTTTACTTTCATTTGTTTTTTTAAAAACCTTTTAAAAACTTTTTTAAAACCCATTTTCGAAAAAAATCGTAAAATTTGAAAAAAAATTGAGAATTTTAATTTTTTCTTAGTTTAATTTTTGCCAATAGGAATGTTTAAAAAAGGGGAAAGAATAAGTTATAGCCATCGATTTTACTTTCTTTTGTCTTTAAAAACATAGAACAGTTTTTTGAACCCACTTTTCGAAAAAATCGGAATTTTTTAAAAAATTTGGGAGAAAATCCCCAACTTTTCTTTGCTCTAACTTGTAATATTGGGATGATTAAAAAGGGGGGAATGTATCAGTAAGTAGCTCACCATTTTTTATTTTTCTTTTGGCAAAACCTAAAAAAACCTTTTTTAAACCCCATTTTTCCGGGGAAAAATTGTGAATTTTGCAAAAATTGAGTAATCTTAATTTTTTTCCGGCGTTCTAACTTTCCCAAATGGGGATGATTAAAAAAAAGCCAATGTATGGGTTTAAAAATTGTCATCGATTTTTATTTCATTTGTCAAAAAAACCCATAAAAAAATTTTCATTTTAAAACCCCACTTTACGAAAAAAACGTAATTTGAAAAAATTTGGGGTAATAAAAAACATTTCGGCTCTTACTTTGCCAATAGGGGATGATTACAAAAGGGAAAACTGATACTTTTCCCTTTTTTGCTTATCCCCCTAGTTTATCTAGTTTACTTGTTTTTGGGTCATTAAAAATTAGAAAACCATTTTAAACCCCCCTTTTCGGGAAAAACGTGAATTTGAAAAAAATTGAGTAATCTTAATTTTTTGTGCTCTAACTTTCCCAAATACAAAAGGGAAGGAATCAGTTAGTAGCTCATATGTTTACTTGAAATTTGTAAAAAAACCCTAAAAAACTCATTTTGAACCCACTTTCTGAAAATTTAAATTTTAAATTTTTGTAAAAAACTGAGTAATCTAAACTTTTCCGAAACCTATTTTGCCAATATTGGGATGATTACAAAAAAGGAATGTATCATTTAAGAAAAGCCATCGAGTTTAAAATCCCAACTTTTCCGGCTCAAAATTTTGCCAATATCGGGATGATTACAAAGGGAAGGTATCAGTTAGTAGCCCCATAAGTTTATTTTTAATTTGTCATTGAAATCTAAAAAAACTAAATTTTGAACCCACTTTTCGAGAAAATTGTGAATTTGAAAAATTTGATTTTAATCTAATTTTCCCAAATTTTGGGATGTTTAAAAAAAGGGAAATTTTAGTAAGTAGCTCATCTGGGGTTTTAATTTTATTTGTCAATGAAACCTAGGAAAACCCCTTTTTGGGAACCCATTTTCAAAGAAAATAAGGAATTTGTAAAAAATTGAGTAATATAAAATTTTCCCGTGCTCTTATTTTCCCAAATATTGGGTTTGATGAAAAAAGGGGGGAAATGTTTAAGTGAGAAAGCCATTATTTTAAATTGTATTGCATCATCATTTTCATTAATTAAAACCTTTTCCGTTCTCCAACTTCCCCAAAAAGTAAGATGATTCCCAAAAAGCAATGTTAAATTTAGTATTTCATCCAGTTTATTATATTTTTTTTTAAAACCCTTTAAAAAAAATCATTTGAAACCACTTTTCGAGAAAATCGTAATTTGTAAAAATTTTGAGTAATCTTAATTTTTCCCTAGTTTTAATTTTGGCCAATAGTGGGATGATTACAAAAGGGAAGTATAAAGTTAGTGGCTCATATATTTTCCTTTGTATTTCCCCATTAAAACCCTGAGAAAAATCATTTAAACCCCCATTTTTGGGGGAAAATTTTGGGTAAATTTGAAAAAAAATTGAGTAATCAAAATTTTTCCGTGCTCAAAAATTTTGCCAATATTTGGACCATTCAAAAAAAAGCAATGATTTAGCAAAGTAGCTCATTCGATTTTACTTTTTCTTTTGGTCTTTAAAAAATTTAATAGAAAATCTTTTTAAAACCCAAACTTTTCGAGAAAAATGGGAAAAAAAAAAATTTGTAAAAATTTGAGTAATCTTAACTTTACCCTAGCTCTACTTTGCCAATAGTGGGATGATTACAAAAAAGTGAATTTTTTCAGTTAGTAGCTCATATAGTTTACTTTTATTGTCTTTTCAAAACCAAAAAAAAAACTCTTTTTAAAACCCACTTTTGGGGGAAAAAAAATCGGGGAATTTGAAAAAAATCTAGTAGTCAACCCTTTTCCCTTAAATTTTGGGGCCAATAGAGAGAGATCAAAAACAAGAAATAAAGTAAGTGTAAATCATGTATTTTTATTTTGTCTTTCAAATTTAGAAAAATTTTAAAACCCCATTTTCGGGGAAAATCGGGGAATTTTGAAAAAAGGGAGTAATATAAATTTTTTCGTGCTCTTAACTTTGCCAATTTTGGGATGATTCCCAAAAAGCAATGTATTTGAAGTAGCCCCCATCTAGTTTACTTTTATTTGTTCATTAAAACCTTTAAAAAAACTTTTTTTGAAACCCCCTTTTCGGGGAAAATGGGAAATTTTGGGTAAAAATTGAGAAAATTTTAAAAATTTTCCTACCCTCAAAACTTTGCCAATGGGGGGATGTTTAAAAAAGGGGAATGTTTTCGGGTTGGGTTAGCTCTATAGTTTATTTGGTATTGGCCCTTTTAAAAAACCCCTTAAAAAAACTCTTTTTGAAACCCACTTTTAAAAAAAAAATTGGGTTGAATTTGTAAAAATCAAAGGTGGGTCAAAACCTTTTCCGTGGCTCAAAATTTTGGCAATATTGGGCCCCAAATCACAAAAAGCAATGAAATCAGCTAGTAGCTCATCGAGTTTTTTTAATTTGTCATTAAAAACCCTAAAAAAACCTTTTGAACCCATTTTTCGAAAAAATCGGGGAATTTTTTAAAAAAATTGAGAAAAAATTTTAAATTTTTCCCGTTTCTTACTTCCCAAATAGTGGGAGATTACAAAAAAGAAATGTATCAGAAGGGTTAGCTCATCGGGGTTTACTTTCATTTGGGTCATTCAAACCTAAAAAAAACTCTTTTTGAACCCACTTTTGAAAAAAAAATCTTTAAATTTTTGTAAAAATTGAGTAAAATTAGTAGCTCAAAACATTTTTACTTGTTTTTGGTCATTCAAACCTAAAAAAATTTTTTTTTCGAAAAAATCGTGAATTTGAAAAAATTTAAAGTAATCCCCAACTTTGCCAATAGGGATGAGAAAAAAAAAGGGGAATTTTATCAGTAATTTGCTCATCCATTTTATTTTCTTTTGTTATTAAAAACCCAAAAAAAATCATTTTAAAACCCATTTTTCGGGGGGGAAAATCGGGGAATTTGTAAAAAAGGGGGAGAAATTTTAAAAATTTTTTTTGGGGCTTAACTTTGCCAATAGTGAATGATTACAAAAGGGAAAAGAAAAAGGGAAAGTAGCTCATCGGGGGTTTATTTACATTTCATTTGTCATTCAAACATAGAACAGTCTTTTTGAACCCACTTTTCGGGGAAAATCTTTGAATTTGTAAAAAATTGAGTAATCTCAATTTTTTCCTTGCCTAACTTTGCTAATTTTGGGGGATGTTTCCCAAAAGGGAAGGGTTTTCAGTAAGTAGCTCACCCCGTTTACTTTCATTTGTCATTAAAACCAGAAAACTCATTTTAAACCCCCTTTTTCGAGCAAATCGTGAATTTGAAAAAAAATTTTAAAAGTAATCTTAACTTTTCCGCGTTCAAAACCTTCCCAAATAGTGGGATGATTAAAAAAAAGCAATGTTTCGGAAAGGTAGTTCATTCGGGGTTTATTTGTCATTTTTCTTTTAAAAACATAAAAAATTTCTTTTAAAAAACCCATTTTCCGAGAAAATCGGAATTTTTTTAAAAATTGAGTAATTTTAAAACTATTTCTTTGTTTTCTTACTTGCCAATATTGGGGGAGGGAATTACAAAAAGGGGAAAAAACTAAAACATTTCCTTTTGTTACCCCCCTAGTTATTATTTTAATTGTATTTTTCTTTTCAAATTAGAAAAAATTTTTTTTGGGAACCCCACTTTTCGGGGAAAAATCCGTGAATTTTGAAAAAAATTGAGTAATTTTAAACTTTTTCGGCTCAAACCCCTTTGCCAATAAAAAAAGGGAATTTCAATTAGTAGCCATATATTTTAACTTGTTTTTGTCATTCAACCAAAAAAAAATCATTTTCCCCCCAACTTTTTGGGGGAATTTAAATTTTAAATTTTGAAAAAATGAGAAATCTCAACTTTTCCCGAAACTCCTTACTTTGCCAAATTGGGTTTGGTTACAAAAAGGAATGTATCGGGAAGTAGCCTTTCCAAATTTTTAAATCTCCAATTTTTCCGTGCTCTAACTTTGCCAATATCGGGATGTTTTAAAAAAGGGGGAGGTATCATTTAAAGTAGCCTTATTTTTTCCCCTTTTTTTGGTCAATGAAACCTAAAAAAAAAACTTTTTTAAACCCCCAATTTTTCGAGAAAATTGTAAATTTTTTTTAAAATTGAGTAATCAAAAATTTGCCAAATTGGGATGATTAAAAAAGGGGAATATTTTAAAGAAGGGTAGCTATCTATTTTACTTTTTTTGTCAAAAAAACCTAAAAAAACTCATTTTGAACCCACTTTTCTAAAAAAATCATAAATTTTGAAAAAATTTGGGGTAATACAACTTTTCCGTGTTTCTTATTTTCCCAAATTTTATTGGAGATGCCCAAAAGGGAATGTACCCTTGAGTAGTTTCTTTCTAGGATTTAAATTGTTTTGTCTTTTTCATCATGTCATTAAACTAAAATTTTTCCCGTTCCCCAACTTTCCCAATGGGTAAGTTTGATTAAAAAAAGGGCAAGGGAATAAGTTAGTAGTTCATCCATTTTTACTTATTTTTTTATTCAACCCTAGAAAACATTTTAAAAACCACTTTTCGAGAAAATCGTAAAATTTTTAAAAATTGAGTAATCTTAATTTTCCGTGCTCAAAATTTTCCCAAAAATTGGGATGATTAAAAAAGGGGAATTTTTCAAATTTTTTTTTTTTTTTTTAGTGGCTCTTTATATTTTCCCTTGTTTTTGGCCCATTCAAACCTAAAAAAAAACTCTTTTTAAAACCCCACTTTTCGAAAAAAATCGTGAATTTGAAAAAATTGAGTAATTTAATTTTTCCGTCCCTCTAATTTTGCCAATTTTTGGACCTTTCACAAAAAACCCAATGTTTTGGGCATTTAGCTCATCGGTTTACTTCATTTGTCATTAAGTCTAAAAAAATCATTTTAAAAACCCACTTTTCGAGAAAACGTAATTTAAAAATTTTAGAAAGTTTTAAACCCTTTTCTTACTTGGGCCAAATAGGGGGTTTGATTACAAAAAAAAAATGTAAAATTTAAGAGCTAAAATCGGGGTTTAAAAACTTTTCATTTGGTCATTCAAATTTAGAAAAATTTTAAATTTTGGGAACCCACTTTTTCGAAAAAAACGTAAATTTTGAAAAAATTTAAATTTAATATAAAATTTTCTTTCTTAATTTTCCCAAATTTTTGGGAGGGATTACAAAAAGAAAAAAATTGTTTTTTTAATTTGCTCATCTAGTTTACTTTATTTGTAAATTAAAACCCTAGAAAACCCCTTTTTTGAAACCACTTTCGGGGAAAATGGGAAATTTGCAAAATTTTTTTGAGT
>JANFPS010000077.1:0-50159 GCA_024703675.1 Drosophila nebulosa | reverse complement strand
CCTAGTTGTGATGGCGAGTGCTTTGTTAGCACTTATTAATGATTTATGGTTGGGTATGTGCTGTGATAATAATGGCGATTCGCTGCGATATTTGGTGTGTGCAATTTCCATATTTGTTTGTTTGTGTTGCGCTTGTTTGATTTCTTTGTTGTAATGCGCATGATGCATTTGTGCGCTTTTTTGCGCTACTAAACTGAAACATTGCTTGTTTAATCGTCCCTATATTGCGGCTTGCAAAGGTGAGAATACTCAATTTTAAAAAATTCACGATTTTCTCAAAAAGTGGATTAAAAATGAATTTTGTAGGTTTGAATGACAAAAGTAAGTTAACCGGATGAGCTACTAACTGAGACATTGCTTTTTTAATCGTTCCATATGGCAAGCTTCGAAAAAGTTGAGAATACTGAATTTTTACAAATTCACGATTTCTCGAAGAGTGGATTCAAAATGAGTTTTCTAGGTTGAATGACACAAAGTAAGTAAAACTGGATGCACTTCTAACTAAACAAAAGTTTTTTAAATCATGCCAATATTGGGCGGAGCTTTGAAAAGTGAGAAATACTCAATTTAACAAATTCACGATTTTATCGAAAAGAGGTAAAAATGAATTTTCTAGGTTGAAATGACAAAAGTAAGTTACCGGAGAGCCAATACCTGAGGGACATTGCTTTTTAATCGTCCCATATTGGCAAAGTACCAAGCACGGAAAAGTTGAGAATACTCAAATTTTACAAATTCACGATTTCTCGAAAAGGGGTTTCAAAAGAGTTTGTCGGTTTGAATACAAATGTAAGTGAAAACTGGTTTGCGCTACTAACTGAAACATTGGCTTTTGTAAATCGTCCCAATATGTGCGAGCTTTGGAAAAGTGAGAATACTCAATTGAAAATTCACGATTTTTTCGAAAAGTGGGGTCAAATGAGTTTGTCTAGGTTTGAATGACAAAAAGTAATAAACTGGCGTGCGCTACTAACTGAAATAATTGCTTTTGATCGTCCCCAATATGGCGAGGCTTTGAAAAAGTTGAGAATACTCAATAATAACAAAATTCACAATTTATCGACAACTGGGTTCAAAATGAGTTTTCTAGTTGAATTGACAAATAAGTAAACTGGATGCGATACTAACTGAAACATTGCTTTTTTAAATCGTCCCAATATGGCGAGCTGGATAAGTTGAGAATACTCAATTTTAACGAATTCACGATTTTCTCGAACGAACAGTGGGTTCAAAATGAGTTTTTCTAGGTTTGAATGACAAATGTAAGTAAACTGATGCGCTACTTACGAGACATTGCCTTTTAAAATCCGGTCCAATATTGGCCAAAGTTAGGAGCACGACAAGTCGAGAATACTAAATTTTTACAAATTCACGATTTGCGCGAAAAAGTGGGTTCAAAATGAGTTTTCTAGGTTTGTTTGAATGACCCCCCCAAATGTAAGTTTAAGGGGATGTTAGTTATAACTGAAAATGCTTTTTAAATCGTCCCAATATGGCGAGCTTGGATAAATTAGGAATACTCCTTTTTAACAAATCACGATTTTCTCGAAAAAGTGGGTTAAAAATGAATTTTCTAGGTGGGAATGACAAAAGTAAGTTAACGGCATGAGCTACGAAACTGAGGACATTGCTTTCTTAAATCGTCCCAATATTGGCAAAGTAACAGCACGAAAAGTTGAGATACTGAATTTTACAAATTCACGATTTTCTCGAAAGTGGGTGAAAAGAGTTTCTAGGTTTGAATGACAAATGTAAGGAAACTGGTTGCGCTATAACTGAAACATTGCTTTTGTAAATCGTCCAATATGGGCGAGCTTTGCAAAGTGAGAATACTCAATTTTGAAAAATTCACGATTTTTTCAAAAAGTGGGTTTAAAATGAGTTTTCTAGGTTTGAATGACAAAAGTAATTAAACTGCTTGCGCTACTAACTGAAATATTGCTTTTTGAAATCGTCCCAATATTGGCGAGCTTTGAAAAGTTGAGAATACCAATAATAACAAATTCACAATTTCTCGACAACTGGGTTCAAAATGAGTTTTCTAGGTTTGAATGACAAAGTAAGTAAAATCTGGCATTGCGATACTAACTGAAACATTGCTTTTTTTTTTTAAAATCGTCCCAATATTGGCTAGCTGGATAAGTTGAGAATACTCATTTTAAACGGAATTCACGATTTTCCTCGAAAAGCTGGGTTTCAAAATGAGTTTCTTAGGTTGAATGACAAAGTAAAGTAAAACGTGGATGCGATACTTACAGGAGACATTGCCTTTTAATCGTCCAATATTGGCCAAAGTTAGAGCACAGAAAGTTTGAGAATACTAAATTTTACAAATTCACGAATTTACGCGAAAAGTGGGTCAAATGAGTTTTCTAGTTTGAATGACAAATGTAAGTTGTACGGGAGAGATATACTGAAAAAGTGCTTTTTAAATCGTCCCAATATTGGCGAGCTTGGATAAATTGAGAATACTCTTTTTTAACAAATTCACGATTTTCTCGAAAAGTGGGTTAAAAATGAATTTTCTAGGTTGGAATGACAAAAGTAAGTTAACCGGATGAAGCTACTAACTGGAGACATTGCTTTTTTAAAATCGTCCCCATATTGGCAAAGTTACAGCACGGAAAAGTGAGAATACTGAATTTTTTGCAAAATTCACGATTTATCGAAAGTGGTTCAAAAGAGTTTTCTAGGTTGTGAATGGAAACA
This sequence comes from Drosophila nebulosa, assembly GCA_024703675.1. Taxonomy (NCBI): domain Eukaryota; kingdom Metazoa; phylum Arthropoda; class Insecta; order Diptera; family Drosophilidae; genus Drosophila; species Drosophila nebulosa. The sequence continues at coordinate 47,450 of JANFPS010000077.1, read as the reverse complement.
AAATGTAAGTAAACTGGATGCGCTACTAACTGAAACATTGCTTTAAATCGTCCCAAATTGGCGAGCTTTGCAAAGTTGGAATACCAATTTTGGCAAAATGCACGATTTTTTCGAAAAGTGGGTTTTAAAATGAGTTTTCTAGGTTGATGACAAAAGTATTAAACTGGTTGCGCTACTAACTGAAAATATGCTTTTTGAACTCGTCCAATATGGGCGAGCTTTGAATGAAAAGTTTGAGAATACTCAATAATAACAAATCACGATTTTCTCGAACATTGGGTTCAAATGAGTTTTCTAGGTTTGAATGACAAAAGTAAGTAAACTGGATGCGCTACTAACTGAAACATTGCTTTTTAAATCATCCCAATATTGGCGAGCTTTGAAAAGTTGAGAATACTCAATTTTTACAAGTTAACGATTTTCTCGACAACTGGGTTCAAAATGATTTTTCCGAGTTGAATGACAAATGTAAGCTAAACTGGATGCGCTACTAACTCAAACATTGCTTGTTAATTTCCCTATATTGGCGAGCTTGGATAATTGAGAATACCTCTTTTTTTTTTAAACAAATTCACGATTTTGTTCGAAAAGGGGTTCACAAGAGTTTTCTAGGTTTGAATGACAAAAAGTAAGTAAACTGGATGCGTATTACTAACTGAAACATTGCTTTTTTAAATTGTTCCCAATATTGGCGAGCTTTGAAAAGGTGAGAAATACTCAATTTTAACAAAATTTCACGAGTTTTCTCGGAAAAGTGGGGTTAAACTGGTTTTTCGAGGTGTGAATGACAAAAGTAAGTAAAACTGGATGCGCTATAACTGAAAACATTGCTTTTTTTTAAATCGTTTTTCCATATTGGCAAGCTTCGAAAGTTGAGAATACTGAATTCTTACAAATTCACGATTTTTCTCGAGACGTGGGTTCAAAATGAGTTTTCTAGGTTGAATGACAAAAGTAAGTAAACTGGATGCACTTCTAACTAAAAAAAAGTTTTTTAAATCATGCCAATATTGGCGAGCTTGGATAAGTTGAGAATACTCAATTTTAACAAATTCACGATTTTCTCGAAAAGTAGGTTAAAAAATGAATTTTATTTTCTCAGGTTGGAATGACAAAAGTAAGTTAAACGGATGAGCTACTAACTGAAGGACATGTCTTTTTTAATTCGTCCCAATATTGGCAAAGTTACAGCCAGAAAGTCAAGAATACTGAATTTGTACAAAATCACGATTTTCTCGAAAAAAGTGGGTTCAAAATGAGTCTTCTAGGTTGAATGACAAAAGTAAGTTAACCGGAGGCTACTAACTGAAACATTGCTTTTTAAAATAGTCCCCATATTGGCAAGCTTTAAAAGTGAGAATACCAATTTTAAAAACAAAATTCACGATTTCTCGAAAAAAGTGGGTTCAAAATGAGTTTTTAGTTTGAATGACAAATGTAAGGAAACTGGAGCGCTACTAACGAAAATTGGTTTTTAATCGTCCCCGTATGGGAGCTTCGAAAAGTGACAATACGGAATTTTACAAATTCACGATTTTCCTCGAAAAGTGGCGTTCAAAATGAGATTCTAGGTTTGAAGACAAAAGTAAAGTTAACCGGATGAGTTACTAACTGAAACATTGCTTTTTAAATCAGCCAATATTGGCGAGCTTGGAAAAGGTTGAGATTCTGAATTTTACAAATTGCCAAAGCTTTGAAAAGTTGAGAATCACTCAATAATAACAAATCCGATTCTTTTTCGAAAAGTGGGTTCAAAATGAGTTTCTAGGTTGAATGACAAATGTATAGAAATGGATGCGACTACTAACGAAAAATTGGTTTTTTAATTTCGTCCCGTATTGGCGAGCTTCCGAAAAGTTGACATACTGAATTTTACAAATTCACGATTTTCTCTAAAAGGGGTTCAAAAGGAGGTCTTCTAGGTTGAATGACAAAAGTAAGTTAACCGGATGAGTACTAACTTGAAAACATATCTTTGTAAATCATCCAATATTGGCGAGCTTGAAAAGATTGAGAATACTGAATTTTTAAAATTCAGATTTTTTTTTTAGAAAAATGGGTCACAATGAGTTTGCTAGTTTGAACGTCAAATGTATGTAGACTGTAGGTGCTTACTAACTGAAAGATTGTTTTAAATCGTCATACTATTGGCGGAGCTTAAAAGTTGACAATACTGAATGTTTAAAATTCACGATTTTCTCGAAAAAGGTGGGTTCAAAAGAGTTCTAGGTTTGAATGACAAAGTAAAGTTAACCGGATGAGCTACATAACTGAAAACATTTGCCTTTTTTTAAATCTCGAGCCAATATTGGCAAAGCTTTGAAAGTTGAGAATACTCAAATTTAACAAATCACGATTTCTCGAAAAGTGGGTTCAAAAATGAGTTTTCTAGGGTTGAATGACAAAAGTAATAAACTGGATGCGCGACTAATAAAAAATTGCTTTTGAAAATCGTCCCAATATAATTGGCGAGCTCTCGAAAAGAATATGAGAATACGAATTTGTACAACTCACGATTTTCTCGAAAAGTGGGTTCAAAAGGAGTTTTCTAGGTTGATTGACAAAAGTAAGTAAACTAGGATGCGCTACTAAGTAAAAATTGGCTTTTTTTAAAATCGTCCACAATCTTGGCGAGCTTCTAAAAGTGAGATACTGAATATTTACAATTCACGAATTTCGCTAAAAGGGGGTTCAAAATGAGTTTTCTAGGTTGAATGACCCAAATGTCATGAACTGGATGGGCTATAACTAACATTGAAGAGCTTTGAAATCGTCCCCATAGGCAAGCTTGAAAAGTGAGAATACGAATTTAAACAAAATCCGATTTCTCGAAAAGGGGGCGTCAAAAAGAGGAAGCCTAGGTTGAATGACAAAAGTAAGTTAAACCGGATGAGATACTAACTAGAAACATTGCTTTGAAGCGTCCCTCCCATAGGGGCAAGCGTTGAAAGTGAGAAATATCAATTCAACAAATCCGATTTTCTCGAAAAGTGGGTTCAAAATGAGTTTTTAGGTTTGAAATGACAAATGTAAGGAAACTGGAGCGACTAACGAAACAAATTGGTTTATTCGGTCCCGTATGGCGAGCTTCGAAAAGTGGACATACTGAATTTACAAATTCACGATTTCTCGAAAAAATGGGGCAAAAGAGCTCTAGGTTGAAACAAAGTAAGAACCGGAGAGTAACCAAACGAAACAGCTTTTAAACATCCCATATGGCCGAGCTGGAAAAGTGAGAATACCGAATACAAATGGCGAGCTTGGGAAAAGTTGAGAATATGAATTACAATCACGATTTTAGAAAAAGGTCCCCCCAAATGTATGTTTATAGAGTTGACACACATAATATAACGCAAGAAACTGGAGCCGCTTACTAACGAAAATAATGCTTAAACTATGAGTTCTCAATTATTGGCCGAGCTTCGAAGACGAAAATGAGGGAATGTCGGCGACATTTGTTAACAAATTCACGAATTTTCCGCAGAGACACATAAGACACGACGTTACTCACTGGCGCACACGCAGACAGAAGTTCTCAGGTGTTGACCATCGAAACCCCACCCTCACAGCAGGCATAACGAATGTGCTTCTAACTGAAACAGTGCTTTCTTAAATGTCGCAATATTGGCGAGCTTTGAAAAGAGTTGAGAATACTCCAATTGCTAACAAATTCACGATTTTCTTGAAAACGTGGGTTCAAATGAGTCTTCTAGGTTTGAATGAAACAGTTAAGTTAACGGATGAGCTACTAGCTCAAAAACATTGCTTTGTAAGGCATACACAAATAGTGGCGAGCTGTGGAAAAGTGAACGAATACAAGGGAATTTTTACAAATTGGCGAGCATTGGAAACAGTTGAGAATACTGACTTTTGTACAAATGTCAAGAGGGGTTTTTTTTTTTTAGAAAATGGGTTCCAAAAAGAGCTTTTCTAGTTGAATACGACAATGAATGTAAACTGGATGTGCTACTAACTGAAGATTGCTTTTTTAAATCGCCCAATATTGCGAGCTTCGAAAAGTTGACACAATACTGAATTTTACAAATTCCACGATTTTCTCGAAAGTGGGGTTCAAAATGAGTTTTCTAGGTTGGAATGACAAAAGTAAGTTAACCGGATGAGATACTAAACTGAAAACATGCTTTTATAAATCGTCCCCATATTGGCAGATAGCGTTGAAAAGTGAGAAATATGATTTTAAAAAAATTTACTAATTTTCTCGAAAGTGGGTTCAAAAATAAGTTTTAGGTATATGAATGACAAAGTAAGTTAAAACTGGATGCGATATTATGAAACATTGCTTTTAAATCATCCCAAATTGCGAGCTTTGAAAAGTTGAGGAATACTGAATTTTTATTGCCAACCCCAAAACATTCCGTTTTCGCGAAAAGTGGGTTCAAAATGAGTTTCTGGTGAGCTTTTTTTTTGCGTGATGAATGACAAAAAGTAAGTTAACCGGATGAGCTACTACTAAACACATTGCTTTTAAATCGTCCCCATATGGCAAGTTTTGAAAAGTAGAATACTCAATTTAACAAATCACGATTTCTCCGAAAAGTGGGGTTCAAAAGACTTTTTCTAGGTTTGAATGACAAATGCAGGTAAACTGAATGTGCTAATAACTGAAACAAGGCTTCGTAAATGTCGCAATATGGCGAGCTTTGAAAAGTTGAGAATACTCATATTTTGGACAAATTCACGATTTTCTCGAAAAGAGCGTTCCAAATGAGTTTTCTAGGGTTTGAATTACAAAACAGTAAGTTAACCGGATGAGATACTAATGAAACATTGCTTTTTAAATCATCCAATATTGGCGAGCTTGGACAAGTTTGAAATTACTGCTTTTTACAAATTAGATTTTTTTTTAGAAAAATGGTTTCTAAAATGAGTTTCATAAGGTTTTAATGACGCAAAGTAAAGTAACCGAGATGAAGCTACTAACTGAAAGTTGTTTTTTATAAATACACAGCACCCCATATTGGCAAGCTTTGAAAAAGGTGAGAATACTCAATTTAACACTTCACGATTTTCATCGGAAAAAGTGGGTTCAAAATAAGTTTCTAGGTTTGAATGACAAATGTAAGTAAACTGATGCGCTACTAAACTAAAAAAAATTGGTTTTTTTTAATCGTCCCCCGTTATTGGCGAAAAGCTTCGAAAAAGTTGACAATACTGAATTTTTACCAAATCACGATTTTTCTCGAAAAGGGGTTCAAACTGAGTCTTCTAGGTGTTGAATGAACAAAAGTAAGTTAACCGGATGAGTACTAACTGAAAACATTGCTTTTAAATACGTCCCCATAGTTGGAAGCTTCGAAAGTTGACAATACTGATAAATTTTTACAAATTCACGATTTTCTCGAAAAGTTTGTTTTTTCAAAAATGGAGTCTTCTAGGTTTGAATGACAAAAGTAAGTTAACCGGATGAGCTACTAACTGAAACATTGCTTTTTAAATCATCCCAATATTGGCGAGCTTGGAAAAGTTGAGAATACCGAATTTTTACAAATTGGCGAGCTTGGAAAAGTTGAGAATACTGAATTTTTACAAATTCACGATTTTTTTTTAGAAAAATGGGTTCAAAATGAGTTTTCTAGGTTTGAATGACAAATGTAAAGTAAACGGATGCGCTACTAACTGAAACTTGCTTTTTAAAATCGATCCCAATATTGGCGAGCTTCGAAAATTGAGAATACTGAATTTTAACAAATTCACGATGTTTCCGAAAAGGGTATCAAAATGAGTTTAACAGAGACACCTGAATGACAAAACGCAGGTAAACTGAAGTGCGTCTAACTGGAAACATTGCTCGAATCTCGCAATATTGGGAGCTTTGAAAAGTTGAGAATACAATTGAACAAATCACGATTTCTGAAAAATGGGTCAAACACAAAACAAAACAAAAAAAAAAAAAAAAATGAGTCTTCTAGGTTTGAATGACAAAAGTAAGTTAACCGGCTGAGCTACTAGCTGAAAACATTTGCTTTTGCTAAATCATCCAATATTGGCGAGCTACAGAGAAAGTGAGATAAGAATTCTTTACAAATGGCGAGCTTGAAATGCAGAATACTGAATTTTTACAAATTCAAGAGTTTTGTTTAGAAAATATGGTGTGTTCAAAACTTGCGATTTTCTATTTGAATGACAAATGTATGTAACTGGATGTAGCTACAACTGGAAAAGATTGCTTTTTAAATCGTCCAATATGCGAGGTCGAAAGTTGACAATACTGAATTTTTACAAATTCACGATTTTCTCGAAAAGTGGGTTCAAATGAGTTTTCTAGTCTTGAATGACCAAAAGTAAGTTAACGGAATGAGCTACTAAACTGAAACATGCTTTTTAAATCGTCCCCATATTGGCGAGCGTTGAAAAGTGGAGATACTGAATAAAAAATTACGATTTTCGGAAAAAGTATTTTCTAGAAAAATGGTTTCAAAATGAGTTTTTCTAGGTTTTGAATTGACAAAAAGTAAGTAACTGGATGCGCTACTAACTGAAACATTGTTTTTTTAAATCATCCCAACATTGGCGAGCTTGGAAAGTTGAGAATACTGAATTTTTACAAATTCACGTTTTTTCCTGAAAAATGGGTTCAAAATGAGTTTTCTAGGTTTGAAATGACAAATTAATTAACTGGATGCGCTCTAACTGAACATTGCTTTTTAAATCGTCCCAATAGTGGAGAGGCTTTGAAAAGTTTAGAATACTTATTTTTGACAAATTCACGATTTTTTCTCGAAAAATGGGTTCAAATGAGTTTTCTAGTTTGAATGACAAATGTAAGTAACGGAGACGCGACTACTGAAAGATGCTTTTTTTTAAATCATCCCAATATTGGCGAGCTTCGAAAAGTTGAAATACTGATTTTTACAAATTCACGATTTTCGCGAAAAGTGGGTTCAAAAGGTTTTCTAGGTTTGAATGACAAATGTAAGTAAACTGGATGCGCTACTAACTACAAAATAGCTTTTTTAATTTTTCCCAATATTGGCGAGCTTTGAAAAGTTGAAAATACTCAATTTTAACAAATTCACGATTTTCTCGAAAATCGGGTTCAAAATGAGTTTTCTAGGTTTGAAAGACAAATGTAGTAAAGCTGGATGCGGTACTCTTGACCATTGCTTTTTTAACTCGTCCCAATATTGGCGAGCTTTGAACAAGTTTAGATACTCAATTAAACAAATTCACGACTTTCCTCGAAAAGTGGGTTCCAAAATGAGTTTTTTCTAGGTTTAATACAAATGTAAGTAAAAACTGGATGCGCTACTACTGAAACCTGCTTTTTTAAATCGTTCCCAATATTGCGAGCTTCGAAAAGAAGTTGAAAATACGAATTTTTACCAAATTCACGATTTTCTCGAAAGTGGGTTCAAAATGAGTTTTTCTAGGTTTGAATGACAAATGTAAGTAAACTGATGCGGTACTAACTAAACATTGCTTTTTTAATCTCCCAGTATTGGCGAGTTTTCTTTGAAAAGTTGAAGAATAATTCAATGTTACAAATTCACGATTTGCTCGAAAAAGGTGGGTTCAAAATGAGTTTTCTAGGTTGGATGCACAAAAGTAAGTAAAACTGTATGCGCTACTAACTAAAACATTGCTTTTTTTAAATTGTCCCATATTGGGGCGAAGCTTTTAACAAGTTGAGAATACAAATTCACGATTTTCTCGAAAAGTGGGTTCAAAATGAGTTTTCTAGGTTTGAAGACCAACATGTAAGTAAACTGGATGCGCTACTAACTGAAACCTTGCTTTTTTAAATCGTCCCCAAATTGGCAAGCTTCGAAAAGTTGAGAATACTGAGTTTATACAAATTTACGATTTTCTCGAAAAGTGGGTTCAAAATGAGTTTTCTAGGTTTGAATGACAAAAGTAATAAACTGTATGCGCCACTAACTGAAACATTGCGTTTTTAAATTCGTCCCCATATTGGCCAGCTTTGAAAAAGTTGAGATACTCAATTTTAACAAATTCACACGATTTTCTCCGAAAAGTGGATCAAAATGTTTTTCTAGTTTGAATGACAAATGTAAATAAACTGGATGCGCTACTACTGAAACATTGCTTTTTTTAAATCGTCCCAATATTGCGACTTCGAAAAGTTGAAAAATACTGAATTTTTACAAATTCAAGATTTTTCTCGACAAGTGGGTTCAAAATGGGTTTTCTATGTTTGAATTACGAAATGTAAGTAAACATGTATGCGCTACTAACTGAAACATTGCTTGTTTTAAAATCGTCCAATTGGCACAGTTAGAGCTTTGAGAAGTTGAGAAATCTCAATTTTACAAATTCAACGATTTTTTCTTGAAGTGGGTTCAAAATAAGTTTTCTAGGTTGAATGACAAATGTAATAACTGGATGCGCTACTACTGAAACATTGGCTTTTTTAAATCGTCCCCATGTTGGCAAGCTTCGAAAGTTGAGAATACTGAGTTATACAAATTTACGAATTTTTCCCAAAAAGTGATGTTCAAATGAGTTTTTCCTAGGTTTGAATGACAAATGTAAGTAACTGGATACGCTACTTCGAAAGATTGCTTTTTTTTAATCATCCCATATTGGCGAGCTTCGAAAGTTGAATCCTGAATTTTTGACAAATTCACGATTTTCGCAAAAGTGGGTTTCAAAAAGATTTTCTAGGTTTGAATGACAAATGTAAGTAACTGATGCGCTACTAACTACAAAATTGGTTTTTTAAATTTTCCCAATATTGGCGAGCTTTGAAAAGTTGAAAATACTCAATTTTAACAAATTCACGATTTTCTCGAAAAGTGGGTTCCAATGAGTTTTCTGTTGAATGAACAAACAGTACGTTAACCGGATGAGCTACTAACTGAGACATTGCTATTTATAATCGTGCCCAATATTGGCAAAGTAAGAGCCCAAAGTTGAGAATACTGGATTTTACAAAGTCACGATTTTCACGAAAAGTGGTCTCAAAATGAGTTTTCTAGGTTTGAATGACAAGTGTAAGTAAACTGGATAAGCTACTAATTGATACATTGCTTTTTTAAATCGTTCCAATATTGGCGACTTTGACAAGTTGAGAATTACTGAATTGTTTACAAATTCACGATTTTCTCGAAAAATGGGTTCAAATTGAGTTTTCTAGGTTTGAATGACAAATGTAAGTAAACTGGATGCGGTTACTAAACTGAAACATTGCTTTTTTAACAAATCGTCCCCATTTGGCGAGCTTGAATTATGATAATACTCATTTACAAATTCACTATTTTCTGGAAGAGTGGATTGCAAATGAGTTTTCTAGGTTTTGAATGACAAATGTAATTAAGCAAACTGGATGCGCTACTAACTGAAACAGTGCTTTTTTAATCGTCCCCAATATTTGGGCACAGTTGAAGCTTTGAAAAGTTGAGAATACTGAATTTTTACAAATTCATCCCGATTTTCTCGAAAAATGGTTCAAAGGAGTTTTCTTTCTATGTTTGAAATGACCCATGTAAGTAAACTGGATCGGTACTAACTGAACACATTGCTTTTTTAAAATCGCCCCCCCATATTGGCGAGCTTTGAATTATTGAAAATACTCAATTTTAACAAATTACGATTTTCTCGAAAGTGGGTTCAAATGAGTTTTCTAGTTTGAATGACAAAGGTAAGTAAAATGGATGCGCTAATTACTGAAACATTGGCCTTTTTTTAAATTGTCCCCCATATTGCAAGCTTTAAAAAGTTGAGAAAATGAATTTTCACAAATTCAACGATATTCTCGAAAGTGGGTCAACATTAGTTTTTCAGGTTGAATGACAATAAGTTAAGTAAACTGGATGCGCTACTTACTGAAACATTTGCTTTCTAATTCATCCCAATAGTGGCGAGGTTGAAAAGTTGAGAATACTCAATTTTACAATTCACGAATTTTCTCGAAAAGTGGGTTCAAAATGAAGTTTTTCTAGTTTGAATGACAAATTAAGTAAACTGGATGCGCTCGAACTAGAAACATTGCTTTTTTAAATTGTCCCCATATTGGCATGCTTTAAAAAGTTGAGAATACTGAATTTTCACAAATTCACGATTTTCTCGAAAAGTGGGTTCAAAATGAGTTTTCTTTCTAGTTGAATGACAAAAGTAAGTAAACTGGATGCCGCTACTACTGAAACATTGCTTTCTAAATCATCCCAATATGGGCGAGGTTGGAAAAGTTGAGATACTCATTTTGACAAATTCACGATTTACTCCTCGAAAAGTCGGTTCAAAGAGTTTCTAGGTTTTGAAGACAATGGTAAAGTACACTGGATGCGCTACTACCTGAAACCTTTGCTTTTTTTTATCGTCCCATATTTGCAAGCTTGAAAAAGTTAGATACTGAATTTTTCACAAATTCACGATTTTCTCAAAAGTGGGTTCAAACACTGAGTTTTACTTTTGTCATTCAAACCTAAAGAAAACTCATTTTGAACCCACTTTCGAGAAATCGTGAATTTGTGAAAATTCATATTCTCAACTTTTCAGCTTGCAAATATGGGGACGATTAAAAAGCCATGTTTCAGTTAGTAGCGCATCCAGTTTACTTACATTTGTCCATTCAAACCTAAAACTCATTTTGAACCGACTTTCGAGGGTAAACGTATTTGTCAAAATTTGAAGTATTTCTCACTTGTTCCCAACCTCGCCAATATTGGGATGATTTAGAAGCATTGTTTCAGTAAAGTAGCGCATGCCAGTTTTACTTACTTTGTCATTCAAACCTAAAACCTAATTTTGAACCCAACTTTTCGAGAAAATCGTGAATTGTGAAAATTCAGTATTCTCAACTTTTTAAAGCTTTCCAATATGGGGACCAATTTAAAAAGCCATGTTTCAGTTAGTAGCGCAATCCAGTTTACTTTACATTTGTCATTCAACTAGAAAACTCCATTTTGAACCCACTTTTCGAGAAAATCGTGAGTTGTAAAAATTGAGTATTCTCAACTTTTCCAACTCTCGCCATATTGGGATGATTTAGAAGCAATGTTTCAGTAAGTATCCGCAATCCAGTTACTTACTTTTGTCATTCAAACCTAGAAAACTAATTTTGAACCCACTTTCGAAATATCGTGAATTGTGAAAATGCAGTATTCTCAACATCTTTTAAGCTGCCAATATGGGACAATTTTAAAAAAGCAATGTTTCATAAGTGCGCATCCAGTTTCTTAACTTTGTCAATTCAAACCTAGAAAACTCATTTTGAAACCCACTTTTCGAGAAAATCGTGAATTTGTTAAAATTGAGTATTTTCAATAATTCCAAAGCTCGCCAATCTGGGGACGATTTTAAAAAAAAGCAATGTTTTTCAGTTAGTAGCCGCATCCAGTTTACTTCATTTGTCATTCAAACCTAGAAAACTCATTTTGAACCCATTTTTCGAGAAAATCGTGAATTTGTAAAAATTCAGTATTCTCAACTTTTCAAAGCTCTAACTGTGCCAATATTGGGACGATTTAAAAAAGCAATGTTTCAGTTAGTAGCGCATCCAGTTTACTTACATATGTCATTCAAACTAGAAAACTGCATTTTGAACCCACTCTTCCAGAAATCGTGAATTTGTTAAAATTGAGTATTCTCAATAATTCAAAGCTCGCCAAGTATGGGAAGATTTAAAAAAGCAATGTTTTCAGTATTACCAAGCATCGCATTTACTTACATTTGTCATTCAAACCTAGAAAAACTCATTTTGAACCCATTTTTCGAGAAAATCGTGAATTTGTAAAATTCAGTATTTTCCTTCTCAACTTTTCAAAGCTCCCAATAATTGGAACGATTTAAAAAAGCAATGTATCATTAGTAGCTTATCCAGTTACTTACACTTGTCATTGCAAACCTAGAAAACTCATTTTGAGACCACTTTTCGTGAAAATCGTGACTTTGTAAAATCCAGTATTCTCAACTTTTCGTGCTCTTACTTTGCCAATATTGGGACGATTTAAAATAGCAATGTCTCAGTTAGTAGCTCATCCTGGTTAACTTACTTTGTCATTCAAACTGGAGAAAACTCATTTTGAACGCCACTTTTTGCGAGAAAATCGTGAATTTTGTTAGAAAAAAAAAAAAAAAAAAAAAAAAAAAAAAAAAAAAAAAAAAAAATAAAAATTGAGTATTTTCAACTTTTCAAGCTCGCCAATATTGGTAAATTTAAAAACCAATTTTGTAGTGAGTAGCGCATCTAGTTTACTTACATTTGTCAATCAAACTTAGAAAACTTATATTTAACCCACTTTTTGCGAAAATCGTGAATTTGTACAGAAAAAAAAAAAAATTCAGTATTTTCAACTTTTCGAGCTCGCGCATATTGGGATTGATTAAAAAAAAGCAATCTTTCTGTAAGTAGCGTATCAAGTTTACTTACATTTGTCATGCAAACCTAGAAAACTCATTTTGAACACACGTTTTGGGAAAATCGTAATTTGTATAAACTCAGTATTCTCAACTTTTTCGAGGATTGCCAATAATGGGGAGATTTAAAAAAGCACTGTTTCAGTTCTAACGCATCCATTTTTACTTACATTGTCATTCAAACCTAGAAAACTTATTTTGGGAACCACTTTTCAAGAAAATCGTGATTGTTAAAATTGAGTATTCCTCAACTTCTCCAAGCTCTAACTGTGCCAATTATTGGACGCTTAAAAAAGCAATGGTTCATTAGTACGCATTCCAGTTTACCTTACCTTTGTCTTCAAACCTAGAAAACCCATTTTGAACCACTTTTTCGAGCAAATCGTTGAATTGTAAAAATTCAGTATTTTAACTTTTCGAAGCTCGCCAATATTGGGCGATTTAAAAAAAGCAATGTTTCAAGTTAGTAGGCGCTCCCGTTTTATTTACATTTGTCATTCAAACCTAGAAAACTCATTTTGAAATCCCCTTTTTTCGAGAAATCGTGATTTGTGTAAAAATTTGAGTATTCCTCAACTTTTCAAAGCTGGCCAATATTTGGACGATTTTAAAAAAGGCACTGTTTCAGTTCGTGGCGCATCCAGTTTACTTACCTTTTGTCATTCAAACCTAGAAAACTCCATTTGACCCCTTTTCGAGAAAATCTAAATTTGTATAAACTCGTATTCTCAACTTTATCGAAGCTTGCCAATTTGGGGACGATTTAAAAAACAAGGTTTCAGTTAGTAGCGCATGCCCAGTTTACTTACATTTGTCATTCAAACCTAGAAAACTCATTTTGAACCCACTTTTCGAGAAAATCGTGAATTTGTATTCTCAACTTTTTAAAGCTTGCCAATATGGGGACAATTTAAAAAAGCAATGTTTTAGTTAGTAGCGCATACAGTTTACTTACTTTTGTCATCCAACCTAGAAAACTCATTTTGAACCCACTTTTCGAGAAAATCGTGAATTTGTTAAAATTGGTTTCTCAACTTTTCAAAGCTCCAATACTGGGACGATTTAAAAAAGCAATGTTTTTAGTTAGTACCGCATCCAGTTTTACTACATTTTCATTCAACCTAGCAACCTCATTGTTGACCCACTTTTCGAGAAATCGTGAATTTGTAAAAAATTCATTATTTTCAACGTTTCGAAGCTCCCAATATTGGACGATTTAAAAAAGCAAGGTTTCAGTTAGTAGGCGCATCCAGTTTACTTACTTTTGTCATTCAAACCTAGAAAACTCAATTTTGAACCCACTTTTCGAGAAAGTCCGTGAATTTGTTAAATTGAGTATTCACCCCTCTCACCTTTTCAAAGCTCGCAATATTGGGACGATTTAAAAAAGCAATGTTTCAAGTAGTACCGCATCGTTTTTACTTACATTTTGTCATTTCAAACCTAGAAAACCATTTTGAACCCACTTTCGAGAAATCGTGAATTTGTTAAAAGTGAGTCATTTTCACTTTTCAAAGCTCGCCAATATTGTGAAAAATTAAAAACGCTATTTTGTAGTTAGTAAAGCGCATCCAGTTTACTTACATTTGTCATTCAAACCTAGAAAACTCTTTTGAACCCACTTTTCGCGAAAATCGTGAATTTGTAAAAATTCAGTATTTTCAACTTTTCGAAGCTCGCCAATATTGGGATGATTTAAAAAAGCAATCTTTCAGTTTGTAGGGCGTATCAGTTTTACTTACATTTGTCATTCAAACCAGAAAACCATTTTGAACCCATTTTTCGAGAAAATCGTGAATTTGTCAAAATTAGTATCTCAACTTTTCAAAGCTTCGCCAATCTTGGGACGATTTAAAAAAGCAATGTTTCAGTTATGTAGGCGCATCCATTTTACTTACATTTGTCATTCAAACCTAGAAAACTCATTTTGAACACCATTTTTTTCAGGAAAACGTGAATTGTAAAAATTCAGTATTCTCAACTTTTCCAAGCTCGCCAATGTTGGGATGATTTAAAAAGCAATGTTTCAGTTAGTAGCGCATCCGGTTTACTTACTTTTGTCATTCAACTAGAAACTCATTTTGAACCCAGTTTTTCTAGAAAATCGTGAATTTGTAAAATTCAGTATTTTTTCAACTTTCGAAGCTCGCCCATATTGTGACCTTTTAAAAAGCAATCTTTCAGTTAGGACGCATCCAGTTTACCTACAATGTCATTCAAACCTAGACAAACTCATTTTGAACACTTTTCGAGAAACTCGTGATTTGTAAACTGTCAGTATTTTCAACTTTTCGAGGCTCGCCATATTGGGACGATTTAAAAAAGCAATCTTTCCGATTAGTAGCGCATCCAGTTTTACTTACATTTGTCATTCAAACCTAGAAACTCATTTTGAACCCACTTTTCGAGAATCGTGAATTTGTCAAAAATTGAGTTTCTCACTTTCCAACCTCGCCAATATTGGGATGTTTAGAAAGCAATGTGCAGTTAGTAGCGCATCCAGTTTACTTACTTTTTGTCATTCAAACCTAGAAATCTCATTTTGAACCCAGTTGTCGAGAAAATTCGTGAATTTGTGAAAATTCCGTATTCTCAACTTGTTAAAGCTTGCCAATATGGGGCGAGCAATTTAAAAAAAACAATGTTTCAGTTAGTAGCGCAATCCAGTTTTACTTACTTTTGTCATTCAAACCTATAAAACTCATTTTGAACCACTTTTCGAGAAAATCGTGAATTTGGTAAAAAATTCAGTTTTTCAACTTTTGCGAAGCTAGCCAATTTGGGACGATTTAAAAGCAATGTTTCAGTTAGTAGCGCATCCAGTTTACTTACAATTTGTCATTCAACCTAGAAAACTCCCATCTTTGAACCCACTTTTCGAGAAATCGTGATTTTGTCAAAAGTGAGTGTTTTTTTTTGTTTTTTTTTCCCTCACTTTTCGCAACCTCGCAATATTGGGATTATTAGAAGCAAGTTTCAGTTAGTACGCATCAGTTTACTTACTTTTGTCATTCAAACCTAGAAATCTCATTTTGAACCCGTAGTCGAGAAAATCGTGTGAATTTGGTGAAAATTCAGTATTCTCAACTTTTTAAGCTGCCAATATGGGACAAATTTTAAAAAAACAATGTTTCAGTTAGTACGCATCCCCAATTTTACTTACTTTTGTCATTCAAACCTGCGAAACTCATTTTGAAACCCCTTTTCGAGAAAAAAATCGTGAAATATGTAAAAATTCAGTTTTTTCAACTTTTCGAAGCTCGCCATATTGGGACGATTTACAAAAGCAATGTTTCAGTTAGTAGCGCATCCAGGTTTACTGTACATTTGTCATTCAAACCTAGGAAAACTCATTTGAACCACTTTCGAGAAAATCCGTGAATTTGTAAAAATTCAGTTTTTTCAACTTTTTCGAAGCTCCGCCCAATATTGGGCCGATTTACAAAATCAATGTTTCAGTTAGTAGCGCATCCCGTTAACTTACTTTTGTCATTCAAACCTAGAAAACTCATTTTGAACCTCCACTTTTCGAGAAAATCGTGAAATTTGTAAAAATTCAGTTTTTTCAACTTTTCGAGCTCGCCAATATTGGACGATTTAAAAAAGCAATTTTGCAGTCAGTAGCGCATTCAGTTTACTTACATTTGTCATTCAAACCAAGAAAACTCATTTTGAACCCACTTTTCGAGAAAATCGTGAATTTGTGAAAATTGGTATTCTCAACTTTTCAAAGCTCGCCAATATGGACGATTTAAAAAAGGCAATGTTTCAGTTATACCGCATCCGAGTTTACTTACATGTGGTCTTCAACCTAGAAACTCATTTGAACCCACTTTTCAGAAAATCGTGAATTTGTTTAAAATTGAGTTTTTCAACTTCAAAGCTCGCCATATTGGAAAGAATTAAAAGCTTTTTGTAGTTAGAGCGCATCCGTTTTACTTACATTTGGCATTTCAAACTAGACAACTCTTTTGGAACCCACTTTTCGGCGAAAATCGTGAATTTGTCAAATTCAGTATTTTCACTTTTTCCGAAGCTCGCCAATATTGGGATATTTAAAAGCAATCTTTCAGTTAGTAGCGTATCCGTTTACTTACAGTTGTTCATTCAAACCTAGAAAAACTCATTTTGAACCCATTTTTCGGGAGAAAATCGTGAATTTGTCAAAATTAGTATTCTCACTTTTCAAAGCTCGCCAGATATTGGGAACGATTTAAAAAAGCAATGTTTCAAGTTAGTAGCGCATCCAGTTTACTTACATTTGTCATTCAACCTAGAAAACTCATTTTGACCCTTTCTCAGGAAAACGTGAATTTTTAAAAATTTCAGTATTCTCACAACTTTTCCAAGCTTCGCCAAGGTTGGGATGATTTAAAAGCAATGTTTTCAGTTAGTAGCGCATCCAGTTTTACTTACTTTTTGGTTGCATTCAAACCTAGAAAACTCATTTTGAACCCTTTTTCTAGAAAAGCGTGATTTGTTAAAATTGAGTATGTTTCAACTTTTCAAGCTCCCAATATTGGGAAAATTAAAAACAATTTTTTAGTTAGTAGCGCATCCATTTTTTACTTACATTTGTCATTCAAACCTAGAAAACGGGGGGTCTTTGAACCCACTTTTTCCGCGAAATCGTGAATTTTGTAAAATTCCAGTAATTTCAACTTTTCGAAGCCGCCATATTGGGATGATTTAAAAAAGCAATCTTTCAGTTAGAGCGTAATCCAGTTTACTTACATTTGTCATTCAAACCAGAAACTCATTTTGACACACTTTTTGAGAAAATCGAATTTGTATAAACTGCAGTTGTTCTCACTTTTCGAAGCTTGCCAATATTGGGACGATTTTAACAAAGCTGTTTTCAGTTAGTAGCGCATCCAGTTTACTTACATTTGTCATTCCAACCGAAAACTCATTTTGAACCCACTTTTCAAGAAAAATCTTGAATTTGTTAAAATTGAGTAATTCTCACTTTTCAAAGCTCTAACTGTGGGCCAATATTGGGACGATTTAAAAAAGCAATCTTCAGCTAGTAGCGCATCCGTTACTTGAACATTTGTCAAATTCAAACCGAGAAAATTCATTTGAACCCGCTTTTTTTCGAGAAATCGTGATATTTGTGAACTTCAGTATTCTCCAACTTTTTAAAGCTTGCCAATATGGGGACAATTTAAAAAAGCAATCTTTCAGCTAGTAGCGCATCCAGTTTACTTACATTTGTCATTCAAACCTAGAAAACTCATTTTGAACCCACTTTTCGAGAAAATCGTGAATTTGTGAAAATTCAGTATTCTCAACTTTTTTAAAGCTTGGCCAAATGGGACAATTAAAAAAGCATCTTTCAGGCTAGTAGCGCATCCAGTTTACTTTACATTTTGGTCATTCAAACCTAGAAAACTCATTTGAACCACTTTTCGAGAAATCCGTGAATTTGTGAAAATTCAGTATTCTCAACTTTTTAAAGCATGCCAATATGGGGACAATTTAAAAAAGCAATGTTTCAGTTAGTAGCGCATCCAGTTTACTTACTTTTGTCATTCAAACCTAGAAAACTCATTTTGAACCCACTTTTCGAAAAATCGTGAATTTGTTTAAAATTGAGTATTTCTCAAGCATTCAAAGCTCGCCAATAGGTGGACGATTTAAAAAGCAATGTTTCAGTTAGTACCGCATCCAGTTTACTTACATTTGTATTCAAACCTAGAAAACTCATTTTTGAACCCATCTTTTTCGAGAAAATCGTGAATTTGTAAAAATTCAGTATTCTCAACTTTTCAAAGCTGCCATTTAGGAACGAATTAAACAAGCAATGTATCAATTAAGTAGCTTATCCAGTTGTCTTACACTTGTCATTCAAACCTAGAAAACTCATTTTGAGACCACTTTTCGTGAAAATCGTGACTTTGTAAAATCCAGTATTCTCAACTTTTCGTGCTCTTATTTTGCCAATATTGGGACGATTTAAAATAGCAATGTCTCAGTTAGTAGCTCATCCGGTTAACTTTCTTTTGTCATTCAAACCTAGAAAACTCATTTTGAACCCACTTTTCGAGAAAATCGTGAATTTGTTAAAATTGAGTATTCAACTTTTTTCAAATCTCGCCAATATTGGGAAAATGTAAAAAGTTAAAAAATTTTGTAGTTAGTAGCGCATCCAGTTTACTTGACATTTGTCATTCAAACCTAGAACCCTCTTTTGAACCCACTTTTCGCGAAAATCGTGATTTGTAAAATTCAGTATTTTCAACTTTTCGAAGCTCGCCAATATTGGGATGATTTAAAAAAGCAATCTTTCAGTTAGTAGCGTATCCAGTTTACTTACATTTGTCATTCAAACCTAGAAACTACATTTTGAACCACCTTTTTGAATAAATCGTAAATTTGTATAAACTCAGTATTCCTCAACTTTTCGAAGCTTTGCCAATTGGGGACCGTTTTAAAAAACAGCAATGTTTCAGTTAGTAGCGCATCCAGTTTACTTACTTTGTCAATTCAAACCTAGAAAACGCATTTTGCAACCCACTTTTCAAGAAAATCGTGAATTTGTTAAAATTGAGTATTCTCACTTTTCAAGCTCTACACTTGGTGGCCAATATTGGACGATTTAAAAAAGCAATGTTTCTTAGTAGCTCATCCATTTACTTCATTTGTCATCAAACTAGAACACTCATTTTGAACCCCACTTCAAGAAAACGTGATTTTTGTTTAAAATTGAGTATTCTCACTTTTCAAAGCTCTTAACTGTGGGCCAATATTGGGACGATTTAAAAAAGCATGTTTCAGTTAGAAAAAAAAAAAAAAAAAAAAAAAAACAAAATCGCGCATCCAGTTTACTTACATTTGTCATTCAAACCTAGAAAACTCATTTGAACCCAACTTTTCGGAAAATCGTGAATTTGTTAAAATTGAGTATTTTCAACTTTTCAAAGCTCGCCAATATTGGGAAAATTTAAAAAAGCAATTTTTTAGTTAGTAGCGCATCCAGTTTACTTACATTTGTCATTCAAACCTAGAAAACTCTTTTGAACCCACTTTTCGCGAAAATCGTGAATTGTAAAATTCAGGATTTTTCAACTTTTTCGAAGCTCGCCAATATTGGATGATTTAAAAAAGCAATCTTTCAGTTAGTAGCGTATCCAGTTTACTATATTGTCATCAAACCTAGAAACTCATTTTTTGAACACACTTTTTAGAAATCGTAAATTTGTATAAACTCAGTATTCTCAACTTTTCGAAGCTTGCCAATATGGGGACGATTTAAAAAAGCAATGTTTCAGTTAGTAGCGCATCCAGTTTACTTACATTTGTCATTCAAACCTAGAAAACTCATTTTGAACCCACTTTTCAAGAAAATCGTGAATTTGTTAAAATTGAGTATTCTCAACTTTTCAAAGCTCTAACTGTGCCAATATTGGGACGATTTAAAAAAGCAATCTTTCAGCTATAGCGCATCAGTTTTACTTACATTTGTCATTCAAACTAGAAACTCATTTTGAACACCACTTTTCGAGAAATGCGTGAATTTGTGAAATTCAGTAAGTCTCAACTTTTTTAAAGCTTGCCCATATGGGACAATTAAAAAAGCCAATGTTTCATCTTAGTAGCGCATCCATTTTACTCCATTTGTCATTCACACCTAGAAAACTCATTTGGGGGGGGGAACCCACTTTTTCGAGAAAATCGTGGAATTTGTTGAATTCAGTATTCTCAACTTTTAACCCTGCCAATATGGGGAAATTAAACAGCAATGTTTCAGTTATAGCGCATCCAGTTTTACTTACTTTTGTCATTCAAACCTAGAAAACTCATTTTGAACCCACTTTTCGAGAAAATCGTGAATTTGTTAAAATTGAGTATTTTCAACTTTTCAAAGCTCGCCAATATTGGGATGATTTAAAAAAAGCAATTGTTTCCGGTTAGTAGCTAATCCAGTTACTGACTTTTTCATTCAACCTAGAAAATCATATGTAAACCCACACTTAGAGAAAATCGTAATTTGTATATAAAGAGTATTCTCAACTTTTCGAAGCTTGCCAATATGGGGACGATTTAAAAAAGCAATGTTTCAGTTAGTAGCGCAACCAGTTTACTTACTTTTGTCATTCAAACCTAGAAAACTCATTTTGACACCCAATCTTCGAGAAAATCGTGAATTTGTTAAAGTTCCAGCATTCCAACTTTTAAAGCTTGACAATATGGGGACGATTTAAAAAAGCCAAAATCTCAGTTAGTAGAATCGGTTAACTTACTTTTGTTATTCAAACCTAGAAAACTCATTTTGAACCCACTTTTCGAGAAAATCGTGAATTTGTTAAAAATGAGTATTCTCAACTTTTCAAAGCTCGCCAATATTGGGAAAATTTAAAAAAGCAATTTTTTAGTTAGAAGCGCATCCAGTTTACTTACATTTTGTCATGGAACCTAGAAACTCTTTTGAACCCACTTTTCGCGAAAATCGTGAATTTTGTTAAAAAATGAGTATTCTCAACTTTTCCGTTGCTCTAACTTTGCCAATATTGGGGACGATTAAAAAAGACAATGTTTCAGTTAGCTAGCGCAACCAGTTTACCCTTACTTTTGTCATTAAAACTAGAAAACTCATTTTGAACCCACTCTTCGAGAAAATCGTGAATTTGTTAAAGTTCAGCATTCTCAACTTTTTAAAGCTTGCCAATATGGGGACGATTTAAAAAAGCAATGTCTCAGTTAGTAGCTCATCCGGTTAACTTACTTTTGTTATTCAAACCTAGAAAACTCATTTTGAACCCACTTTTCGAGAGAAAATCGATGAATTTGTTAAAATTGAGTATCTCAACTTTTCAAAGCTCGCCAATATGGGAAAATTTAAAAAAGCAATTTTTTTAGTTAGAAGCGCATCCAGTTTACTACATTTGTCATTGAAACCTAGAAAACTTCTTTTGATACCCACACTTTCGCGAAAATCGTGAATTGTAAAAATTGAGGATCTCAACTTTTCCGTGCTGAACTTTGCCAATATTGGGGACGATTTAAAAACAAGAATGTTTCACTTAGTATCGCATCAGTTTTACTAATTTGTCATTCAAACCTAGAAAACTCATTTTGAACCCACTTTTCGAAGAAAATCGTGAATTTGTCAAATTAAGTATTCTCAACTTTTCTAACCTCGCCAATATTGGTGATTTAAAAAGCATTGTTTCAGTTAGTAGCGCATCCAGTTTACTTAACTTTTTGTCATTCAAACCTGAGAGAAAACTCATTTTTTGAACCCACTTTTCAAGAAATCGTGATTTGTTAAAATTGAGTATTTTCAACTTTTCAAAGCTCGCCAATATTGGGATGATTTAAAAAAAGCAATGTTTCAGTTAGTAACGCATCCAGTTTACTTACATTTGTCATTCAAACCTAGAAAAACTCATTTTGTGAACCACTTTCGAGAAAAATCGGAATTTGTGAAAAGTCAGTATCTCAACTTTTTAAAGGCTTGCAAAATATGGGGACGATTTAAAAAGCAATGTTTCAGGTAGTAGCGCATCCAGTTACTTACATTTGTCATTCAAACCTAGAAGAAAAACTAATTTTGAACCCACTTTTCGAGAAAATCGTGAATTGTC
The DNA here is from genome assembly GCA_024703675.1 of Drosophila nebulosa. Lineage (NCBI taxonomy): Eukaryota > Metazoa > Arthropoda > Insecta > Diptera > Drosophilidae > Drosophila > Drosophila nebulosa. Next base: position 25,521 of record JANFPS010000077.1, on the reverse strand, counting down.
AAAAATGGAGTATTCTCAAATTTTCCAACCTCGCCAATATTTGGATGATTTAGAAAGCAAGGCTTCAGTTAGTAGCGCATCCAGTTAATACTTTTGTCATTCAAAACCTAGAAAAACTCATTTTGAACCCACGTTTCGAGAAAATTCTGAATTGGAAAATTAGTGATCTCAACTTTTTAAAGCTTTGCCAATATGGGGACAATTTAAAAAAGCAATGTTTTCAGTAGTAGCGCCATCCCAGTTTACTTATGTGTCATTCAAACCTCGAAAATTAATTTTGAACCCAATTTTCGAAAGAATCGTGAATTTGTGAACATTCAGTATTTTAAACTTTTGGAAGCTCGCCAATATTGGGCAGATTTAAAAAAAGCAATATTCAGTTAGTAGCGCATCCAGGTTTTTTTTTTACTTACATTTGTCATTTCAAACCTAGAAACTCATTTGAACCACTCTTCGAGAAAATGCGTGAATTTGTGAAAATTCAGTTTCTAACTTTTTAAGCTTGCCAATATGGGGACAATTTAAAAAAAGCAATGTTTTCAGTTAGTAGCGCATTACCAGTTTACTTACTTTTGTCATGAACCTAGAAAACTCATTTTGAACCCATTTTCGAGAAATTCGTAAATTTGTATAAACCTCAGTATTCTCAACTTTTCGAGCTTGCCAATATGGGGACGATTTAAAAAAGCAATTGTTTCAGTTGTAGCGCAACCAGTTTCACTTACCTTTTGTCATTCAAACCTAGAAAACTCATTTTGAACCCCACTCTTCGAGAAAATCGTGAATTTGGAAGTTCAGCTTCTCAACTTTTTAAAGCTTGCCAATATGGGACGATTTAAAAAAAGCAATGTCTCAGTTAGTGGACTCATCCGGTGAACTTACTTTTGTTATTCAAACCTAGAAAACTCATTTGAACCCACTTTTCGAGAAAAATCGTGAATTTGTTAAAATTGAGTCATTCTCAACTTTTCCGCTGCTCTAACTTGCCAATATTGGGACGATTTAAACAAGGCAATGTTTCGTTAGTATCGCACCAGTTTCCTTACATTTGTCATTCAAACCTAGAAACTCATTTTGAACCCACTTTTTCGAGAAAAATCGTGAATGAATCGTAAAAATTCAGTATTTTCAACTTTTCGAAGTCGCCAACATTGTGGATGATTTAAAAAAGCAATCTTTCAGTAAGAGCGCATCCAGTTTAATTCATTTGTCATGCAAACCTAGAAAATTCATTTGAAACCCACTTTTCGAGAAAATCGTGAATTGTTAAAATAGTATTCTCAACTTTTCAAAGCTTGCTGCCACATATGGGGCCGGATTTAAAAAGCAATGTTTCAGTTAGTGGCGCATCCAGTTTACTTACTTTTGTCATTCAAACCTAGAAAACTCATTTTGAACACACTTTTTGAGAAAATCGTAAATTTGTATAAACTCAGTATTCTCAACTTTTCCGGGGGAAAAAAAAAAAAGGGGCTGCCAATATGGGGACGATTTAAAAAAAGCAATGTTTCAGTTAGTTAGGCGCCATCCAGTTGACTTACATTTGTCAGTTCAACACTAGAAACTCATTTTGGAACCACTTTTCAAGGAAAATCGTGAATTTGTCAAATTGAGGTATTCTCGGGGACTTTTCAAAGCTCGCAATATTGGGACGATTTAATTTAAAAAAGCAAGTTTCAGTTAGTAGCGCAACCAGGATACTTACTTTTGTATTCAAACCTAGGAAAATCATTTTGAACCCAATTTTCGAGAAAATCGGAATTTGTTAAAATTGAGTATTCCAACTTTTCAAAGCTCGCCAATATTGGGACTATTAAAAAGCAATGTTTCAGTTGTACCGCATCCAGTTTACTTACATTTGCATTCAAAACCTATAAAACTAATTTTGAAACCCCACTCTTTCGAGAAAATCTGAATTTGGAATTTCAGTTATTATCAAACTTTCTTTAAAAGCTTGCCAATATGGGGACGAGTTAAAAAGCAAGGTTCGTTAGTAGCGCATCCAGTTTACTTACATTTTTCATTCAAACCTAGAAAACATCATTTTGAACCCACTTCGAGAAAATCGTGATTTGTGAAAAATTCAGTTTTCTCAACTTTTTTAAAGGCTTGCCAATATGGGGACAATTTTAAAAAAGGCAAGTTTCAGTTAGTAGCGCATACAGTTTATACATTTGTCATTCAAAACCTAGGAAAAATCATTTTTGAAACCCACTTTTCGAGAAAATCGTGATTGTTAAAATTGAGTATTCTCAACTTTTCAAAGCTCGCCAATATTGGGACGATTTAAAAAAGCAATGTTTCAGTTAGTAGCGCAACCAGGATACTTACTTTTGTCATTCAAACCTAGAAAACTCATTTTGAACCCACTTTTCGAGAAAATCGTGAATTTGTTAAAATTGAGATTCTCAACTTTCAAAAGCTGCCAATATTGGGACGATTTAACAAAGCAAGTTTCAGTAGTACCGCACCAGTTTACTTACATTTGTCATTCAAACTAGAAAACTCATTTTGAACCCACTCTTCCGAGCAAAATGCGTGAATTTGTGAAAATTCAGTATTTCAACTTTTTTAAACTTGCCAATATGGGGCCGATTAAAAAAGCAATGTTTCAGTTTGTAGCGCATCCAGTTTACTTACATTTGTCATTCAACCTAGAAACACTCATTTTTGAACCCACTTTCGAGAAAATCGTGAATTTGTCAAAATTGAGTATTCTAACTTTTCAAACCTCGCCAATATGGGAATGATTTAGAAAGCAATGTTTCAGTTAGTAGCGCATCCAGTTTACTTACTTTCTGTCATTTCAAACTAGAAAATCATTTTGAACCCACTTCGAGAAAATCGTGGAATTTGTGAAAATTCAGTATTTCTCAACTTTTTAAAGCTGCCAATAGGGGAACGATTATAAAAAAGCAATGTTTCAGTTTGTAGCGATCCAGTTTACTTACATTTTGTCATTCACAACCTAGAAAACTCATTTTGAACACACTTTTCGAGAAGAAATGTGAATTTGTCAAAATTGAGAATTCTCCAACTTTTCCAACCTCGCCAAATATTGGGATTGATTTAGAAAGCAATGTTTCAGTAGGAGAGCATCAGTTTACTTACTTTGTTCATTTCAACCTAGAAAACTCATTTTGAACCCCACTTTTCAAGAAATGTGTAATTTGTTAAAACTGAGTATTCTCAACTTTCAAAAGCTCTTACTTTGCCATATTGGGACGAATTTAAAAAAGAATGTTTCAGGTTAGTAGAGCATCCAGTTTACTTACTTTTGTCATTTTCAAACCTAGAAAAACTAATTTTAGAACCACTTTTCGAGAAGAAAATCGTGAATTTGTAAAAATTCCAGTATTCTCAACTTTTTAAAGCTTGCAATATGGGGCAATTTAAAAAAGCAATGTTTCAGTTAGGAGCGCATCCAGTTTCACTTACTTTTGCATTCAAACCTAGAAAGAAAACTCATTTTGAACAACCTTTTTGAGAAAAATCGCTAAAATTTGTATAAATCAGTATTCTCAACTTTTCGAAGGCTTGCCAATATGGGGACGATTTAAAAAAGCAATGTTCCCAGTTAGTAGCGCATTCCAGGTTTACTTACATTTGTCATAAACTAGAAAAAACTAATTTTTGAACACTTTTCAAGAAAATCGGAATTTGTCAAAATTGAGTATCTCTGACTTTTTCAAGCTCGGCAATATTGGGACGATTAAAAAGCAATGTTTCAGAACTTAGTAGCGCAACCAGGTACTTACTTTTGTTCATTCAAACTAGAAAACTCATTTTGAACCCACTTGTTCGACGAAAATCGTGGAAGGTGTTAAAATTGAGTATTCTCAACTTTTCAAAAGCTGCCAATATTGGACTATTTAAAAAGCAATGTTTCGTTAGTACGCATCCAGTTTAGCTTACATTTTGTTCAGTTCAACCTAGAAAAAACTCATTTTGAACCCACTCTTCGAGAAAATCGTGGAATTTGTGAATTTTCGTATTCTCAACTTTTTAAAGCTTGCCAATATGGGGACGATTTAAAAAAGCAATGTTTCAGGTTAGTAGCGCCATCCAGTTCAGCTTTACTTACATTTGTCATTCAAACCTAGAAAACTCATTTGAACCCACTTTTCGATGATAAATCGTGAATTTGTGAAAATCAGTTTTCCTCAACTTTTTAAAGCTTGCCAATAGGGGGACAATTTAAAAAAGCAAGGTTTCAGTTAGTAGCGCATACAGTTTCTTACATTTGTCATCAAACCTAGGAAAACTCATTTGAACCAACTTTTCGAGAAGAAAATCGTGAATTGGTAAAACTGAGTATTCTAAACTTTTCCAAAGCTCGCCAATATTGGGAAAATTTAAAAAAGCAATTTTTTTAGTTAGAAGCCGCATCCAGTTTTTACTTACATTGTCATTGAACCTAGAAAACTCTTTTGAACCCACTTTTCGCGAAAATCTTGAATTTGTAAAAAGTGAGTAATTCTCAACTTTTCGTGTCTAACTTTGCCAATATTGGGACGATTTAAACAAGCAATGTTTCACTTAGTATCGCATCCAGTTTACTACATTTGTCAATTCAAACCTAGAAAAACTCATTTTACCCCACTTTTCGAGAAAATCGTGAATTTGTCAAAATTAAGTATTCTCAACTTTTCTAACCTCGCCAATATTGGGATGATTTAAAAAGCATTGTTTCAGTTAGTAGCGCATCCAGTTTACTTACTTTTGTCATTCAAACCTAGAAAACTCATTTTGAACCCACTTTTCAAGAAAATCGTGAATTTGTTAAAATTGGTATTTTCAACTGTTCCAAAGCCTCGCCAATATTGGATGATTTAAAAAAAGCAATGTTCAGTTAGTAACGCACCAGTATACTTCCATTGTCATTCAAACCTAGAAAACTCATTTTGAACCCCAATTTTCGAGGAAAATCTGAATGTTGAAAATTCAGTATTCTCAACTTTTTAAAGCTTGCCAATATGGGGACGATTTAAAAAAGCAATGTTTCAGTTAGTAGCGCATCCAGTTTACTTACATTTGTCATTCAAACTAGAAAGAAAACAATTTTGAACCATTTTCGAGTGAAAATCGGAATTTGTCAAAAATTGAGTATGAGACTCAAACTTTTCCAACCTCGCCAATATGGGAGATTTAGAACATATGTTTCAGTTAGTAGCGCATCCAGTTTAATTACTTTGTCATTCAAACCTAGAGAAAAACTCATTTGAACCCACTTTTCGAGAAAATCGTGAGTTGTGGAAAATTCAGTATTCTCAAATTTTTTAAAGCTTGCCAATATGCGGGACAATTTAAAAAAGCAATGTTTCAGTTAGTAGCGCCCATCCAGTTTACTTACTTTTTCATTCAAACTAGAAAACTAATTTTGAACCACTTTTCGAGAAAAATCGTGATGAAATTTTTTTTGTGAAATTCAGTATTTTCAACTTTTCGAAGCTCGCCAATATTTGGTTACGATTAAAAAAGGAATCTTCAGTTAGTAGCGCCATCCAGTTTACTTACATTGGTCATTCAAACCTAGAAAAGTCATTTTGAACCCACTCTTCGAGAAAATCGTGAATGTGGTGGAAAATTCAGTTTTCTCAACTTTTAAAGCTTGCCAATAGGGGACAATTTAAAAAAAGCAATGTTCAGTTAGTAGCGCATACAGTTTTACTATGTGTCATTGAAACCTAGAAAACTCATGTTGTTGAACCCATTTTCGAGAATATCGTAAAGTTTGTATAAACTCAGTATTCTCAACTTTCGAAGCTTGCCAATATGGGGAACGATTAAAAAGCAATGTTTCAGTAGTAGCGCAACCAGGTTTACTTACTTTTGTCATTCAAAACTAGACAACTCATGTTTTGATTATTTTCCACTATTCGAGACAAATCGGAATTTGTTAAAGTTCAGCATTCTCAAACTTTAAGCGCTTGCCAATATGGGGAACGATTTAAAAAAGCAAGGTCTCAGTTAGTAGCTGATCCGGTTAACTTACTTTGTTTATTCCAACGGGCTAGAAAACTCATTGAACCACTTTTCGAGAAAATCGGAATTTGTTAAAATTGAGATTCTCAACTTTTCGCGTGTCTAACTTGCAATATTGGGACCCGATTTACAAACAAGCAATGTTCAGTTAGTATCGCAGTCCAGTTTACTGACATTTGTCATTCAAACCTAGAAAACTCATTTTGAACTAGCACTTTTTGAGAAAATCGTGAATTTGTAAAAATTAGTATTTCAACTTTCGAAGCTCGCCAACATTTGTTGGTGATGATGTAAAAAAGCCAATCTTGTAGCAGTAAGATAGCGCAATGCCAGTTTACTCTACATTGTCATCCAAACCTAGAAAATCATTGTTTGAACCCACTTTCGAAGAAAATCGTGGTGATTTCGTAAAATTGAGTATTCTAAAGCTTTTCAAGCTGCCAATATTGGGGACGATTTAAAAAAGCAATGTTTCAGTTAGTGCGCATCCAGTTTACTTACTTTTGCATTCCAAACCTAGAAAACTCATTTTGAACACACTTTTTGAGAAAATCGTAAATTTGTATAAACTCAGTATTCTTAACTTTTCGAAGCTTGCCAATATGGGGACGATTTAAAAAGCAATGTTTCAGTTAGTAGCGCATCCAGTTTACTTACATTGTCATTCAAAACCTAGAAAATCATTTTGAACCCACTTTTCCAAGAAAATCGCTGAATTTGCAAAATGAGTATTCTAGACTTTTCAAAGCTGGCAATATTGGGACGATTTAAAAAAGCAAGGTCAGTTAGTAGCGCAACCAGGATACTGACTTTTGTCATTCAAACACTAGAAAACTCATATGAACCCACTTTTCGAGAAGGAAATCGTTGAATTGTGGGTAAAATGAGATTCTCAACTTTCCAAAGCTCGCCTATTGGGACTATTTCAATCAAAAGCCAATGTTCAGTTAAGTAACGCAATCCAGTTTACTTACATTGTCATCAAACCTAGAAAACTCATTTTGAACCCACTCTTCGAGAAATCGTGAATTGGGAATTTTCAGTATCCAACTTTTTAAAGCTTGCCCTAATATGGGGACGATTTGAAAAAAGCAATGTTTCGTTAGTAGCGCATCAGTTTACTTAAATTTGTCATTCAAAACCTAGAAAACTCATTTTGAACCCCCACTTTCGAGAAAATCGTGAATTTGTGAAATTCAGTTCTCAAAATTTTAAAGCGTTGCCAAGGGGGACAATTTAAAAAAGGCAATGTTTCAGTAGTTAGCGCATACAGTTTACTTACATTTTGTCATTCAATACCTAGATCCAAACTCATATTTGAACCCACTTTTCGAGAAAATCGTTGAATTTGTAAAATTGGAGTATTGCTCAACTTTCCAAGACGTCGCCAATATTGGGACGAGTGAAAAAAAGCAATGATTCAGTTATGTAGCGCCAACCAGGATACTTACTTTTGTTATCAAACCTAGGAAAACTCATGTGAACCCATCGTTGTTCGAGGCAAATCGTTGAATTTGTTAAAAGAGTGATTCTCAACTTTTCAAAGCTCGCCAATATTTGGGACGATTAAAAAAGCAAGTGCAGTTGAGTACCGCATCCAGTTTTACTTACATTGTCATTCAAACCTAGAAAATCAGTTTGAACCCACTCTTCGAGAAAACGTGAATTTGTGAAAATTCATATTCTCAACTTTTTAAAGCTGCCAATAGGGGGACGATTTAAAAAGCAAGTTTCCGGTTTGTAGGCGCATCCAGTTCTACTTACATTGTCATCACCTAGGGAGAGAGATTTTGAACCACTTTCGAGAAACAATCGTGAATTTGTCAAAATTGAGTATTCTCAACTTTCCAACCTCGCCAATATGGGATGATTTAGAAAGCAAGGTTTTTCGTTTTTTAGTAGCGCATCCAGTTTACTACTTTTGTCATTCACAACCTGAAAAACTCTCATTTGTTGTGAACCACACTTTGCGTTTCTGTTTTTAGAGAAAATCGTGAATTTGTGAAAATTCATTATTCTCAACTTTTTAAAGCTGAGATATGGGGACGATTTAAAAAAGCAATGTTCCAGTTGTGTAGGCGACCTCCAGTTTACTTACCCATTTGTCATTCAAACCTAGAAAGAGAAAAACTCATTTTGAACCCACTTTTCGAGGAAAATCGTGAAATTTTTCAAAATTGAGTATTCTCAACTTCCAACCTCGCCAATATTGGGATGATTTAGGAAAGCAATGTTTCAGTTAGTAGGGCATCAGGTATAAGTTGTCATCTTCAAACCTAGGTATAAACTCATTGAACCCACTTTTCAAGAAAATCGTGAATTTGTTAAAACTGAGTATTCTCAACTTTTCAAAGCTCTTACTTTCTCAATATTGGGACGATTTACACAAAAAGCAATGTTTACATTTAGTAGCGCATTCCAGTTTACTACTTTTGCGATCCAACCTAGAAAACTAATTTTGAACCCCACTTTCGAGGAAAATCGTGAATTTGTAAAAATCAGTTATTCTCAAAACTTTTAAAGCTGCCAATATGGGCGACAATTTAAAAAAAGCAAGGTTCAGTTAGTAGCGCTTTTTTTCCAGTTTTACTACTTTTGTTCATTCAACCTAGGAAAACTCATTTTGTGGAACCACACTTTTTGAGAAAAATCGTAAATTTGTTTAAACTCAGTATTCTAAACTTTCGAAACTTGCCAATTTATCTGTGTTGACGATTTAAAAAGCAATGTCATTAGTAGCGCATCCAGTTATTACATTGTCATTCAAACCTAAAAAAACTGATTTTGAACCATTTCAAGGAAAATCGTGAATTTGTCAAAATTGAGTATCTCAACTTTTACAACCTGCCCAATATTGGGGATGATTTAAAAAGGAATGGTCTCAGTTAGTAGCGCATCCCAGTTACTACATTGTCATTAAAACCTAGAAAAACTCATTTGGAACACTCTTCGAGAAAATCGTGCATTTGTTTAAAATGTTTTTAGTATTCAACTTTTCGAAAGCATCAGCCAATTTGGGGACGATTAAAAAAGCAATCTTTCAGTAGTAGCGCACTGCCAGTTTACACATTGTCATTCACACCTTAGAACAACATTTTGACAACCGTGAACTTTTCTTATGTAAAATCCTGAATGTGAAAATTTCAGTTATTGGTCAACTTTTACAAGATGCCAATATGGGGGACAATTTAAAAAAGCAATGTTTAGTTAGTTAGCGCAGCCCAGTTTACTTACTTTGGTCATTCAAACCTAGAAATAGCATATACTCATGGTGACCACTTTTTTCGTATTGATATAAGTCTTTTGTCTTTTCATTTTTGTTATAAATGTTGTAGTGTATTCTCAACTTTTCAAACCGCCAAGTATTGGGACGATTTAAAAATCCAATGTTTCAGTTAGAGTCATCCGTTAACTTACTTTTGCATTCAAACCTAGAAAACTCATTTGAACCCATTTTTCGAGAAATCGTGAATTTGTAAACTTCAGTATTCTCAATCTTTTTAAACCTCCCAATATGGGACGATTTACAAAAGCAATGAATCAATTAGTGGCTTATCCAGTTTACTTACACCGTCATTCAACATCTATTTTTTGTGGGAAACAACGATTTTGAGAGCAATTGTCGTGGAAAATCGTGACTTTGTAAAATCCAGTATTTCTTCAATTTCACGTGCGCCTAACTTTGCCAATATTGGGACGATTTAAAAAAGCAATGTCTCAGTAGTAGCGCATTCGGTTAACTTACTTTTGTCATCAAACCTAGTCAAAACTCATTTTGACAACCCACTTTTCAGAAAAAATCGTGATATTGTTTAAAATTGTAGTATTCTCAACTTTTCAAAGCTCGCCAATATTGGGGATAATTAAAAATGCAATTTTTTAGGTAGTAGCGATCCAGTTACTTACATTTGTCAGTCAATAACCAGAAAACTCTTTGAACCCACTTTCGCGAAAATCGAAATTTGTAAAATCAGTATTCTCAACTTTTCCGTGCTCTAACTTGCCAATATTGGGGACGATTTAAACAAGCAATGTTTCAGGTTAGTTAGCGCATCCAGTTTACTTACATTGTCATTCAAGCCTAGAAAACTCATTTTAAAACCGTCACTTTTCGGAGAAAATCGTGAATTTTGTAAAAATCTTTCGTATTTTGTTTCAACTTTTTCGAAGCTCGCCAAATATTGGGACGATTTAAAAAAGCATATGTTTCAGTTAGTAGCGCATTACAGTTACTTACTTTTGTTTTCATTCAAACCTAGAAAACTCATTTTGCAACCCACCCCTTGTCGAAGGGCAAAATCGTGAATTTGTAATTATTTCAGTATTCTCAACTTTCAAAGCTCGCCCATATTGTTAAAATTTAAAAATGCAATTTTTTGTTTAGTAGCGCATCCAGGTTACTTAAATTGTGTGAGATTCAACATTAGGAAAAACAAGAAAAAAAAAAAAAAAAAAAAAAACAAAAAAAACGTTGTCATGTTGGTGTTTTTTTTGGTTTGAAACCCACTTTTCGAGAAAATCGTGAGATCTTGTTAAAATTGAGTATTCTCACTTTTCAAAGCTCGCCCAATATTGGATGATTTAAAAAGGCAATGTGTGTATAATGTGGTAGTAGCGCATCCAGTTTACTTACTTATGTCATTCGAGAGAACCTAGAAACCATTTTGATATGTGACTTATTTATCCTTGAGAAAAATAGTAAATTGTATAAACTTCAGTATCTCAAACTTTTCGAAAGATTGCCAAATAGGGACGTTTAAAAAAGCAAGTTTTGAGTTTAGTAGCGCAACCGTACTTACTTTTGTCATTCAACAACCTAGAAAACTCATTTTGACCCATTTTTCGAGAAAATCGTAAATTTGTATTAAATAAATCAGTATTCTCAACTTCGTAAGCTTGTGCCAATATGGGGACGATTTAAAAAAGCAAGTGTTTCAGTTAGTAGCGCAACAGTTACTACTTGTGTCATTCAAACCTAGAAAACTCATTGAACCACTTTTCGAGAAAAATCGTGATTGGTTAAAGTTCAGTATTCTCAACTTTTTAAAGCTTGCCAATAATTGGGACGATTTAAAAAAAGCAGGTCTCAGGTAGTAGCTCATCCGGTTAACGTCTTTTGTCATTCAAACTAGGAAAGAAAGAAAAACCAGTTTGAAACCACTTTTCGAGAAAATCGTGAATTGTTTAAAAATGAGGATTCTCAACTTTTCCAAAGCTCGCCAAGATTGGGGAAAATTTAAAATGCATTTTTTAGTTAGTAGCGCAGTCAGTTACTTACATTGTTCATTCAAACCTAGAAAACTCTTTTGAACCCACTTGTTCCGCGAAAATCGTAAATTTGTAAAAATTCAGATTCTCAACTTTACAGTGCGCTAACTTTGAATATGGGACGATTTAAACACGCCAATGCAATGTTTCAGTAGTAGGCGCATTCCGTTACTTACATCTCATTCAAGCTAGCAAAAACTCATCTTTGAACCCACTTTTCCGAGAAAATCGTGATTTGTAAAAAGGTCAGATTTTTAAGCTTTTTCGAAGTTCCAATATTGGGGATCCTATTTAAAAAAGCAATCTTCAGTTAGTAGCGCATCCAGTTTTACATACATTTGCATTAATACATAGAAGAAAAACTCATTTTGAACCCATTTCGAGAGAAATCGGGAATGAAATAATTCAGTTATTCTAAACTTTCAAAAGCTTCGCAAATATTGCGAAAAATTAAAGAATGCCAATTTTTTAGTAGTAGCGCATCCAGTTTAGCTACATTTGTCATTCCAAACATAGAAAACTCATTTTGAACCCACTTTTCGAGAAATCGTGGTAATTTGTACAATCAGTATTCAAACTTTTCCGGCTCTGACAGAATTGTTGCCAATATTGAGGACGATTTAAACAATAGCTTATATGTTTCAGTAGCGCATCCCGTTTACTAATTGTCATTCAAGCCTAGGCAAACTCAGTTTAGTGATGATGAACCCACTTTCGAGGAAAATCGTGAATTTGAAAGATAAGGTATTTCTTCCAACTTTTCCTGTTGCTCTAACTTTGCCAAGATGGGAACGATTTAAACACTGTATAATGTTTCAGTTAGTAGCGCATCCAGTTTACGTGATGTATTTGTCATCAAAAACCTAGAAAACTATTTGAACCACTTTCGAGAAAAATGGTGAAATGTTTGTTAAATTGAGTATCTCAACTTTTCAAGAGCCTCTCCAATATGGGGAAAATTTAAAAATGCAAATTTTTTAGTTAGTAGCGCATTCCAGTTTACTTACATTTGTCATTCAAACCTAGAAAACTCATTTTGAACCCCACTTTCGCGGGAAATCGTGAATTCGTAAAAAATTCAGTATTCTCAACTTTTCCCCGTGCTCTAACTTTGCCAATATTGGACGATTTAAACAAGCAATGTTTCCAGTTAGCTAGCGCATCCAGTTTGACTTACATTTGCGATTGAAGCCTAGAAAACCTCAGTTTGAACCCACTTTTCGAGAAAATCGTGAAATTGTTAAAATCAGTATTCTCAACCTTTCGAAGCTTGCCAATAGGGGACGATTTAAAAAAGCAATGTGTTAGGTAGTAGAGCATACAGTTACTACATTGTCATTCAAACTAGAAAACCTCATTTTGAACCAACTTTCGAGAAAAGAAAATCGTGAATTTGGTTGTAAAAAAGGTATTCTCAACTTTCAAAGCTCGCCAATATTGCTGGACGCTTTAAAAAAGCCAAGTTTCAGGTAGTAGCGCATCCAAAATTACTTACATTGTCATTCAAACCTAGAAAATTCATTTTGAACCACACCTTTGAGAAAAATCTAAATTTGCATAAAACTCAGTGTTATTCTCAACTTTTCAAAGCTTGCCAATATGGGGACGATTTAAAAAAGAGCAATGTGTTCAGTTAGTAGCGCACCAGTTTACTTACATTTTGTCATTCCAAACCTAGAAATCACTTCCATTTTGAAACCCACTTTTCGAGAAAAATCGTTGAATTTTTAAAATTGAGTATTCTACACTTTTCAAAGATTCGCAATATTGGACGATTTAAAAAAGCACTGTTCAGTTAGAGGCGCATTCAGTTACTACATTTGTCATTCAAACTATAAAAACTCATTTGACACCCACGTTCGAAAAAACGTTGAATTGTTAAAATTCAGTATTCTCAACTTTTTAAGATGCCAATAATTTTACGATTTAAAAAGAGCAAGTTTCAGTAGTAGCGCAACAGTTACTTACATTTTGTCATTCAAACCTAGGAAAACTCATTTTGAACCCATTTTTCGAGAAAATCGTGAATTGTCAAAATTGAGTATTCTCAATTCTTTCGTTCAGTAGGGCACCAGTTTACTTACATTGTCATTCAACCTAGAAAAAACTAATTGAACCCACTTCGAGGGAAAATCGTGAATTTTGTTAAAAATCAGTATTCTCAACGTTTTAAAGCTCGCCAATATTGGGACGATTTTAAAAAAAGCAATGTTTCAGTAGTCGCGCAACCAGTTTACTTACTTTTGACCATGTCAACCTAGAAAACAATTTATCCCATTTTCGAGAAAATGTTGAATTGTTAAAATTGGAGTATTCCAACTTTTCAAAACTCGCAATATTGGGACGATTGAAAATAGCAAGGTTCAGTAGTACAGGCATCAGTTTGTATTACACTTGTCATTCAAACCTAGAACAAATCATTGGAACCCACTTTTCGAAAAATCGGGAATTGTTAGAATATATTCATGTTATTTCTCAAACTTTTCAAAGCTCGCCAATATGGGGGACGAATTTATATGTATAATTATTGTCATAATGTTCAGTGTGTAGTAGCGCAACCAGTTTACTACTTGGTGTGTCATTCAAACCTAGAAAAAAAATCATTGTTGATTTTGAACCCACTTTTCGAAACAATCGTGATTGTCAAAAAATGAGATCTCAAACTTTCTAAACCTCGCCAATATTGGATGATTTTAAAAAGGCAATGTTTCAGTTAGTAGGGCGCATCTCAGTCCTTACTTTTGCCATTCAAACGAGTTAAATCATATTTGAACCCACTTTTCCGATGAAAAAATCGTGAATTTGTTAAATGAAGTATCTCAACTATTCAAAGCTCGGCGAATATTGGGATGATTTCAAAAAGCTAATGTTCAGTTAGTAGAGCATCCAATACTTACTTTTGTCATCAAACTAGAAACACTCATTTGAACCACTCTTCGAGAAAATCGTAATTTGTATTATAAACCAGTATTCTCAACTTCGAAGCTTTGCAAAGTAGGGGGACGATCTTAAAAAAGCAATGTTTCAGTTAGTCAGCGCAACCAGTTTACTGTACTTTGCCATTCAAACCTAGAAAAACTCATTTTGACCCATTTTTCCAAATATCGTAAATTGTATAAACTCAGTTATCTCAACTTTTTCGAAGCTTGCCAATATGGGACGTTTTAAAAAAAGCAATGTTTCAGTTAGTTAGCGCAACCCGTACACTTTGTCATTCAAACCTAGCAAACTATTTTGAACCCAATCTTCGAGACAAATCGTGAATTTGTTAAGTCAGTTATTCTCAACTTTTAAAGGCCAATATGGGGACGATTTAAAAAAGCAAGTCTCAGTAGAAGTCACCGGTAAACTTCTTTTTTTATCAAGCCTATGAAATAGTGTAGTTTGAACCCACTTTCGGAGAAAATCGTGAATTTGTAAAAATGTCAGTATTACAAACTTTTCCAAGCTCCGCAAATTGGGATGATTTAAAAAGCAATGTTTCTAGTGTGTGTTAGCGCAAACCAGTTTAGCTTACTTTGTCATTCTAAACTAGAAACAATTTTGAACCCATTTTCGAGAAAATCGTGAATTTGTCAGAACTTTTGAGTATCCTCAAACTTTCAAAGCTTAGCCAAGATTGGGACGATTAAAAAAGCACTTTTTCATTTAGTTACAAACGCATTCAGTTACCTACATTGTGCATCAAACCTAGAAAACTCATTTTGAACCCACTTTTCGAGAAAATCGTAAATTTGTTAAAATTGAGTATTCTCAACTTTTCGAAGCTCGCCAATATGGGGACGATTAAAAAAAACAATGTTTCAGTTAGTAGCGCATCCAGTTTACTACATTGTCATCAAACCTAGGAAAAATCGATCGTGACTCCCAACTTTTCGAGGACAATCGGAATTGTTAAAAAAATCAGTATTTTCAACTTCAAGCTCGCCAATATTGGGACGACATTAAAAAAGCAATTTGTGTTTCAGTTAGTAGCGCAACAGTTTACTTACATTTGCATTCAAACCTAGAAAACTCATTTGAACCCACTTTTCGAGAAAATCGTGAATTGTCAAAAATTGGTATGTCTCAACTTTCCAACCTCGCCTTAATTTTTTTGATGATTAGAACGCAGATGTTCCAGTTAGTAGCGCATCCGTTACTTTACTTTTTTGGATTCAAGACCGAGAAACACTCATTTTGAACCCACTTTTCAGAGAGGAAAATCGTTGAGAATTTGGCAAATTGAGTATTCTCAACTTTATAACCTCGCCAATATGGGATGGATTTAGAACAAAGCAATGTTTCAGTTAGTAGCGCTTCCAGTTTAATTAATTTGTCATTTCAACCTAGAAAAACTCATTTGGGGACCCACTTTCGAGAAAATCGTGAATTGTAAAAATCAGTATTCTCAATTTTCCAAGCTCGCCAATATTGGATGTATTCAAAAAGCAATGTTCCAGAGAAAATCGTGAAATTTTGTTAAAATTGTATGTATTCTTCAACTTTCAAGGCTTTCTGCCAATTAGTTTTGTGGGTACGAATTTTTAAAAAAGCAATGTTTCAGTTATAGTAGCGCATCCAGTTTATCTAAATTTGTGCATCAAACTAGAAAACTCATTTTTTGAACCCACTTTCG
The DNA here is from genome assembly GCA_024703675.1 of Drosophila nebulosa. NCBI lineage: Eukaryota > Metazoa > Arthropoda > Insecta > Diptera > Drosophilidae > Drosophila > Drosophila nebulosa. Next base: position 9,650 of record JANFPS010000077.1, on the reverse strand, counting down.
AGAAAATCGTGAATTTGTCAAAATGGAGTATTCTCAACCTTTTCCAACCTCGCCAATATTGGCATGATTTAGAAAAGCAATGTTTCAGTTAGTAGCGCATCCAGTTACTTACTTTGTCATTTGAAACAGAACGAAAACTCCATTTGAACCCACTTTTCGAGGGGAAACCGAGAATGTTAAAATTTGAGTATCTCAACTTTTCAAAGCTCGCCAATATGGGGGACAATTTAAAAAAGAAAGTTTTCAGTTATAGTCGCATACAGTTTACTTACATTTGTCGATCAAAACCTAGAAAACTCATTTTGAACCCACTCTTCGAGAAAATATTGAATTTGTGCAAATTCCGTATTTGTGTGAGTCTTTTAACAAGCTTAGTGCCATATGCGGAACAAATTTAAAAAAAAGCCAATGTTTCAGGTAGTAGCGCAATCCGTTTACTTGTACATTTGTCATTCAAACCTAGAAAACTCATTTTGAACCCGATTTTCGAGAAAATCGTAAATTTGTTAAAATTGAGTATTCTCAACATTTCCAAGCTCGCCAATATGGGGACGATAAAAAAAGCAATGTTTCAGTTAGAGGCGCATCCAGTTTACTTACTTTGTCATTCAAGCCTAGAAAAACTCATTTTGAACCCACTTTTCGAGAAAAATCGTGAGTTTGTAAAATGAGTATTCCAACTCTTCAAAGCTCGGAATATGGGATGATTTAAAAAGCCCCCTCATGTTTCATTTAGTAGCTCATCCAGTTACTTACTTTGTCATTCAAACCTTACTTGTAAAATTCATTTTGAACCCACTTTTCGAGAAAATCGTGAATTATTAAAATTGGAGTATTCTCAACTTTTCAAAGCTCGCCAAATTGGGATGATTTGTAAAAAAGCAATGTTCAGTTAGTCAGGCGCATCCAGTTGTAATTACATTTGTCATTCAAACCTAGAAAAACTCATTTTGAACCCATTTTTCGAGAAAATCGGACAAATTGCAACGCATGTTTCTCAACTTTTCGAGAAGCTTGCCAATATGGGGACGATTTAATTAAAAAAGCAGTCAGTAGTAGCGCATGCCAGTTTACGTACTTTTGCTCGATTGAAGCCTAGAAAAGCATTTGAACCCACTTTCGAGAAAATCGTGAATTTGTATAAAATTCAGTTGTTCTCAACTTTCCGTGCTCAACTTTGAAACATAATTGGGTACGATTAAAAAAGCAATGTTTTTTTCAGGAGTAGCGCATCCGTTACTTACTTTGTCATCAAACATAGAAAAAAACTCATTTGAACCCACTTTCGAAGAAGATCGGAATGTTGTAAAAATTCAGTATTCTCACTTTCCTGCTCGTGAACTGATACAATATGGGTATATGTGTTAAATAAGCAATGTTCAGTTAGCAGCCGCATCCAGTTACTTACTTTTGTCATTCAAACCTAGAAAAACTAATTTTGACCCACTTCGAGGGGAACAAAAAGAAAAAATAAACGTGGAATTTGTGAAAAACAGTTTTTTTCAACGTTGTGTGTATGTGCTTCTTAACTTTTGCCAATATTGGGAAGCACTTAGAAAAGAAGGTCAGTTAGTAGGCTCAACAGTTACCCTCATTTGTCATTCAAACCTAGAAAACTCATTCTGAAACCACTTTTCCCTGTATGTATGAAAATCGTGAATTGTAAAAATCAGTATTCAACTTTCCGGCTCAACTTTGCCTCATATTGGGACGATTTAACAAAAAGCAAGTTTCAGTTTAGTAGCGCAGTAAGTGAGAGGGCTTACATTGCATTCAAACCAAAACAAACTAATTTTAACCCCCACTTTTCGAGAAAATCGTGAATTTGTAAAAATTCAGTATTCTCAACTTTTCCGTGCTCTAACTTTGCCAATATTGGGACGATTTAAAGAAGCAATGTTTCAGTTAGTAGCTCATCCAGTTTACATACATTTGTCATCCAAACCTAGAAAGCTCATTTTGAACCCACTTTTCGAGAAAATCTTGAATTTGTACAAATTGAGTAATCTCAACTGTTCCGTGCTCTAACTTTGCCAACGTTGGGACGATTAAAAAAAAAGCAATGTATCAGTTAGTAGCTCATCCAGTTTACCTTCATTTGTCATTCAAACCTAAAAACATCATTTTGAACCCACTTTTTGATAAAATCGTGAATTTGTAAAAATTCAGTTTTCTCAACTTTTCCGTGCTCTAACTTTGCCAATATTGGGACGATTTAAAAAAGCAATGTTTCAGTTAGTAGCGCATCCAGTTTACTTACATTTGTCATTCAAACCTAGAAAACTCAATTTGAACCCACTTTCGAGAAAATCGTGAATTTGTAAAAATTCAGTTTTCTCAACTTTTCCGTGCTCTAACTTTGCCAATATTGGGACGATTTAAAAAACAATGTTTCAGTTAGTAGGCATCCAGTTTACTTACATTTTGTCATTCAAACCCAGAAAACTCATTTTGAACCCACTTTTCGAGAAAATCGTGAATTTGTAAAAATTCAATTTTCTCAACTTTTCCGTGCTCTAACTTTGCCATATTGGGACGATTTAAAAAGCAATGTTTCAGTTAGTAGCGCATCCAGTTTACTTCATTTGTCATTCAAACCTAGAAAAACTCATTTTGAACCCACTTTTCGAGAAAATCGTGAATGTGTAAAAATTCAGTATTCTCAACTTTTCCGTGCTCTAACTTTGCCAATATTGGGACGATTTAAAAAAACAATGTTTCAGTTAGTAGCGCATCCAGTTTACTTACATTTGTCATTCAAACCCAGAAAACTCATTTGAACCCACTTTTCGAGAAAATCGTGAATTTGTAAAAATTTAGTATTCTCAACTTTTCCGTGCTTGAACTTTGCCAATATTGGGACGATTCAAAAAAGCAATGTTTCAGTTAGTAGCGCATCCAGTTTACTTACTTTTGTCATTGAAACCCAGAAAACTCTTTTGAACCCACTTTTCGAGAAAATCGTGAATTTGTAAAATTCAGATTTCTCAACTTTTCCGTGCTCTAACTTTGCCAATATTGGGACGATTTAAAAAAGCAATGTTTCAGTTAGTAGCGCATCCAGTTTACTTACTTTTGTCATTCAAACCTAGAAAACTCATTTTGAACCCACTTTTCGAGAAAATCGTGAATTTGTCAAAAACTCAGTATTCTCAACTTTTCCGTGCTCTAACTTTGCCAATATTGGCACGATTTAAAAAGCAATGTTTCAGTTAGAAAGCTCATACATTTTTACTTACATTTGTCATTCAAACCTAAAAAACTCATTTTGAACCCACTTTTCGAGAAAATCGTGAATTTGTAAAAATTCAGTTTTCTCAACTTTTCCGTGCTCTAACTTCGCCAATATTGGCACGATTTAAATAAGAAATGTTTCAGTTAGTAGCGCATCCCGTTTACTTACATTTGTCATTCAAACCTAGAAAACTCATTTTGAACCCACTTTTCGAGAAAATCGTGAATTTGTAAAAATTCAGTATTCTCAACTTTTCCTTGCTCTAACTTTGAAAATATTGGGACGATTTGAAAAAGCAATGTTTCACTTAGTAGCGCATCAGTTTACTTACTTTTGTCATTCAAACCTAGAAACTCATTTTGAACCCATTTTTCGAGAAAATCGTGAATTTGTAAAAATTCAGTTTTCTCAACTTTTCGTGCTCTAACTTTGCCAATATTGGGACGATTTAAAAAGCAATGTTTCAGTTAGTAGCGCATCCACTTTACTTACTTTTGTCATTCAAACCTAGAAAACTCATTTTGAACCCACTTTTCGAGAAAATCGTGAATTTGTAAAATTCAGTATTCTCAATTTTTCCGTGCTCTAACTTTGCCAATATTGGGACGATTTAAAAAAGCAATGTTTCAGTTAGTAGCTCATCCAGTTTACTTACATTTGTCATTCAAACCTAGAAAACTCATTTTGAACCCACTTTCGAGAAAATCGTGAATTTGTAAAAATTCGGTTTTCTAAATTTTTCCGTGCTCTAACTTTCCCAATATTGGGACGATTTTAAAAAAAAATTTTTCAGTTGTAGCGCATCCTTTTTATTTTACATTGCCCTTAAAACCCTAAAAAAACTATTTTAAACCCCTTTTCGGGGAAAATCGTAAATTTGTAAAAATTCGTATTCTCAATTTTTCCTGCTCTAATTTTTGAATATTGGGAGATTTAAAAAAAAGAAATTTTTCATTAGTAGCCATCCATTTACACTTTGTCATTCAACCTAAAAAACTCTTTTTGAACCCTTTTTTTCAGAAAATCGTGAATTTTAAAAATTCAGTTTCTAACTTTTCCGTCTCTAACTTTCCCAAAAATTTGGGGACGATTTAAAAAAGCAATGTTTCAGTTATAGCCATCATTTCCCCTCTTTGTCATTTAAAAACAAAAAAACTCATTTTGGAACCCCATTTTTTCGAGAAAATCGTGAATTTGTAAAAATTCATTTTTAACTTTTCCGTGCTCTAACTTTCCCAATATTGGGACGATTAAAAAAGAATTTCATTTAGTAGCCATCATTTATTCTTTGTCATTCAAACCTAGAAAATATTTGAACCCACTTTTCGAAAAAAATGTAAATTTTGAAAAAATTCATGTTTCAATTTTTCCGTGCTTAACTTTCCCAATATTGGGAGATTTAAAAAAAAAATGTTTCAGTTAGTACGCATCCAGTTTACTTACATTTTCATTCAAACCCGAAAACTCTTTTTTTGACCCATTTTCGAGAAAATTGTGAAATTTTAAAAATTAGTATTTTCAACTTTTCCGTGCTTTGAACTTTGCAATTTTTTGGGACGATTCAAAAAAGCAATGTTTCAGTTAGTAGCGCATCCAGTTTACTTACTTTTGTCATTCAAACCAAGAAAACTCATTTTGAACCCATTTTTCGAGAAAATCGTGAATTTGTAAAATTCAGTTTTCTCAACTTTTCCTGTGCTCTAACTTGCCAATATTGGGACGATTTAAAAAGCAATGTTTCAGTTAGTAGCGCATCCAGTTTACTTACTTTTGTCATTCAAACCTAGAAAACTCATTTTGAACCCACTTTTCGAGAAAATCGTGAATTTGTAAAAACTCAGTATTCTCAATTTTTCCGTGCTCTAACTTTGCCAATATTGGCACGATTTAAAAAAGCAATGTTTTCAGTTAGTAGCTCATACAGTTTACTTACATTTGTCATTCAACCTAAAAACTCATTTTGAACCCACTTTTCGAGAAAATCGTGAATTTGTAAAAATTCAGTTTTCTCAACTTTTCCGTGCTCTAACTTTGCAAAATTGGGACGATTTAAAAAAGCAATGTTTCAGTTAGTAGCGCATTCGTTTACTTACATTTGTCATTCAAACCTAGAAAACTCATTTGAACCCACTTTTCGAGAAAATCGTGAATTTGTAAAAATTCAGTTTCTCAACTTTTCCGTGCTCTAACTTTGCCAATATTGGCACATTTAAAAAGCAATGTTTCAGTTAGTAGCTCATCCAGTTACTTACATTTGTCATTCAAACCTAGAAAAACTCATTTTGAACCCACTTTTCGAGAAAATCGTGAATTTGTAAAAATTCAGTTTTCTCAACTTTTCCGTGCTCTAACTTTGCCAAAATTGGGACGACTTAAAAAAGCAATGTTTCAGTTAGTAGCTCATACAGTTTACCCTCATTTGTCATTCAAACCTAGAAAACTCATTTTGAACCCACTTTTCGAGAAAATCGTGAATTTGTCAAAATTCAGTATTCTCAACTTTTGCGTGCTCTAACTTTGGCCAAATATGGGACGATTTAAAAAAGCAATGTTTCAGTTAGTAGCGCATCACGTTTACTTACTTTTGTCATTCAAACCTAGAAAACTCATTTTGAACCCACTTTTCGAGAAAATCGTGAATTTGTAAAATTCAGTTTCTCAACTTTTCCGTGCTTCTAACTTTGCCAATATTGGCACGATTTAAAAAAAGCAATGTTTCAGTTAGTAGCTCATACAGTTTACTTACATTTGTCATTCAAACCTAAAAACTCATTTTGAACCCACTTTTCGAGAAAATCGTAAATTGTGTAAAAATTCAGTATTCTCACTTTTCCGTGCTCTAACTTTGCCAATATTGGACGATTAAAAAAGCAATGTTTCAGTTAGTACGCATCCATTTACTTACTTTTGTCATTCAAACCTAGAAAACTCATTTTGAACCCACTTTTCGAGAAAATCGTGAATTTGTAAAAATTCAGATTTCTCAACTTTTCCGTGCTCTAACTTTGCCAATATTGGGACGATTTAAAAAAGCAATGTTTCAGTTAGTAGCGCATCCAGTTTACTTACATTTGTCATTCAAACCTAGAAAACTAATTTTGAACCCACTTTTCGAGAAAATCGTGAATTTGTAAAAATTTAGTAATCTCAACTTTTCCGTGCTCTAACTTTGCCAATTATTGGACGATTACAAAAAGCAATGTATCAGTTAGTAGCTCATCCAGTTTACTTACATTTGTCATTCAACCTAGAAAAACTCATTTTGAACCCATTTTTCGAGAAAATCGTGAATTTGTAAAATTCAGTATTCTCACTTTTCCGTGCTCTAACTTTGCCAAAATTGGGACGACTTAAAAAGCAATGTTTCAGTTAGTAGCCATACATTTTCCCCCTTTCATTTGTCATTAAAACCCTAAAAAACTCTTTTTGAACCCATTTTCGAGAAAATCGTGAATTTGTAAAAATTCAGTTTTCTCAATTTTTTCCGTGCTCTAACTTTGCCAATTTTGGGGACGATTAAAAAGCATGTTTCAGTTAGTAGCGCACCATTTTATTTACTTTTGTCTTTAAAACCTAGAAAACTCATTTTAAAACCCACTTTCGAAAAAATCGTAAAATTTTGAAAAAATTCAGTGGTTCAACTTTTCCGTGCTCAATTTTGGCCATTTTGGGACGATTTAAAAAACAATGTTTCAGTTAGTAGCGCTCCATTTACTTACTTGTCTTCAACCCAAAAACTCATTTGACCCATTTTTTCGAAAAAATTTGAATTTTGGAAAAAATTTAGTATTTTCAACTTTTCCGTGTTTAAAATTTTCCCAATATTGGGACATTCAAAAAAGCAATGTTCATTGTAGCGCACCATTTACTTATTTTTGTCATTGAAACCCGAAAACTCTTTTAAACCATTTTCGAAAAAATCGTGAATTTGAAAAAATTCATTTTCTAAATTTCCGTGCTCTAACTTTGCAATATTGGAAACGTTTTAAAAAAGCAAGTTTCAGTTAGTACGCTCCATTTTACTTACTTTTGTCATTCAAACTAAGAAAACTTTTTTGAACCCATTTTTCAAAAATCGGGAATTTGTCAAAACTCTTTTTTCCAATTTTCTGTGCTCTAACTTTGCCAATATGGCACGTTTAAAAAAGAATGTTTCAGTTAGTACTCTACAGTTTACTTACTTTGTCATTCAACCAAAAAACTCATTTTAAAACCCCTTTTCGAAAAAATCGTAAATTTGAAAAAAAATTCAGATTTCTCAACTTTTCCGTGCTCTAACTTTGCCAATATTGGGACGATTTAAAAAAAGCAATGTTTCAGTTAGTAGCGCATCCAGTTTACTTACTTTTGTCATTCAAACCTAGAAAACTCATTTTGAACCCACTTTCGAGAAAATCGTGAATTTGTAAAAATTCAATATTCTCAACTTTCCGTGCTCTAACTTTGCCAATATTGGCACGATTTAAAAAAGCAATGTTTCAGTTAGTAGCTCATACAGTTTACTTACATTTGTCATTCAAACCTAAAAAACTCATTTTGAACCCACTTTTCGAGAAAATCGTGAATTTGTAAAAATTCAGTTTTCTCAACTTTTCCTTGCTCTAACTTTGAAAATATTGGGACGATTTGAAAAAGCAATGTTTCACTTAGTAGCGCATCCAGTTTACTTACTTTTGTCATTCAAACCTAGAAAACTCATTTTGAACCCATTTTTCGAGAAAATCGTGAATTTGTAAAAATTCAGTTTTCTCAACTTTTCTGTGCTCTAACTTTGCCAATATTGGGACGATTTAAAAAAGCAATGTTTCAGTTAGTAGCGCATCCACTTTACTTACTTTTGTCATTCAAACCTAGAAAACTCATTTTGAACCCCCATTCCTAAAAATCGCGAATTTGTAAAAATTCAGTTTTCTCAACTTTTCTGTTCTCTAACTTTGCCAATATTGGGACGATTTAAAAAAGCAATGTTTCAGTTAGTAGCTCATCCAGTTTACTTACATTTGTCATTCAAACCTAGAAAACTCATTTTGAACCCACTTTTCGAGAAATCGTGAATTTGTAAAAATTCAGTTTTCTCAACTTTTCCGTGCTCTAACTTTGCCAAAATTGGGACGACTTAAAAAGCAATGTTTCAGTTAGTAGCTCATACAGTTACCTCATTTGTCATTCAAACCTAGGAAAACTCATTTTGAACCCACTTTTCGAGAAAATCGTTGAATTTGTAAAAATTCAGTTTTCTCAACTTTTCCGTGCTCTAACTTTGCCAATATTGGGACGATTTAAAAAGCAATGTTTCAGTTAGTAGCGCATCCAGTTACTACTTTTGTCATTCAAACCTAGAAAACTCATTTTGAACCCACTTTTCGAGAAAATCGTGGAATTTGTAAAATTCAGTTTCTCAACTTTTCCGTGCTCTAACTTTGCCAATATTGGCACGATTTAAAAAAGCAATGTTTCAGTTAGTAGCGCATCAGTTTACTTACTTTTGTCATTCAACCTAAAAACTCATTTGAACCCACTTTTCGAGAAAATCGTGAATTGTAAAAATTCGTTTCTCAACTTTTCCGTGCTCTAACTTTGCCAATATTGGGACGATTTAAAAAAGCAATGTATCAGTTAGTAGCTCATCCAGTTTACTTACATTTGTCATTCAAACCTACAAACTCACTTTGAACCCACTTTTCGGGAAAATCGTGAATTTGTAAAAATTTAGTATTCTCAACTTTTCCGTGCTCTAACTTTGCCAATATTGGGACGATTTAAAAAGCAATGTTTCAGTTAGTAGCGCATCCAGTTTACTTACATTTTGTCATTCAAACCTAGAAAACTAATTTTGAAACCCACTTTTCGAGAAAATCGTGGAATTTGTAAAAATTCAGTTTCTCAACTTTTCCGTGCTCTAACTTGCCAATATTGGGACGATTTAAAAAAGCAATGTTTCAGTTAGTAGCTCATCAGTTTACTTACATTTGTCATTCAAACCTAGAAAACTATTTTGAACCCACTTTTCGAGAAAATCGTGAATTTGTAAAAATTCAGTTTTCTCAATTTTTCCCGTGCTCTAACTTTGCCAATATTCACGATTTAAATAAGAAAGTTTCAGTTTAGTAGCGCATCCCGTTTACTTACATTGTCGTTCAAACCTAGAAAACTCATTTTGAACCCACTTTTCGAGAAAATCGTGAATTTGTAAAAATTCAGTATTCTCAAAAAAACTTTTCCTTGCTCTAACTTTGAAAATATTGGGACGATTTAAAAAAGCAATGTTTCACTTAGTAGCGCATCCAGTTATTACTTTGTCATTAAAAACCAGGAAAACTCATTTAAACCCATTTTCGAAAAAAATCGTGAATTTGTAAAAATTCAGTTTTTTTAACTTTTCGGCTTAACTTTCCCAAATTTGGGGGACGATTTA